>BSBM01002356.1:0-48340 GCA_027924585.1 Larix kaempferi
AGAATGAAACTAAGCTAACAACTAATATAATCCTAGATAGGAGCATTTATAACTCATTGATATGAAACGAAGGGGTCTCTTTATATAAAGTACTAATGACTCTTGGCCTTCTACCTAACTGACTCTCGGCCTTCCTATTCTGCTTTGCTAACATAATTTACAGTCAATTTTGTTCTCATTCCAAATAAATGATGTGGACATATAAAAAAGAAAATAAGAAAAATTACTATTTTTCAAATATGAACCTCACTTATTAATGAATATTGCTTGAACGAGACTTACTTTAAGTAGGTAGCACCGGAAAGCGGAAGTTTCATTTGTAATAACTCTATCCCTAGCAGCTACCCAAATTGCTACGCTCACTCTTCTAGCTACTCCTATATTTATACCACTAATAACCCACACCTACCTCCCTAGAAACAGGGCAGGAGTCGGAGACCCCCTTCAATAGTAAAGGAGTAATATTAGGTTCCTATTCATTTTTAGAGTAAACAAAGGGTGGGAATAATAGAATACCATCAGCAAGATCCACATAAAGGGCGGCGGCCTATTTGAAATAAATTAAGGGAACTTGTTCAAAAGCAGCTTTGAAACGCTTGAACGTACTTCTTTTTATTGTCCGCAATATAGTTAATTGGAGTTGTTAGCAATATTCATATGCTTATTAGGTTTATTAAACCGCCTTATTAGCAAGGTTACCATTAAACCCCTGCACATATTAGCTATATTAGTTAGGTAGGATTAAACCCCTGCCTATATAGCTATATTGAAAGGGGAGCTATATTAGGATTCCACCCCTATCCCCATATTTGCAAGATTAGCTACGGTTTCCTTTCCGCTCCGACCCGCATAGTATAAAATACACATAATTTAGGTTATATCCTTCCTACGCAAGGCTTGCCTATCTATAAGGTGTTAGTGGCACGTGCTTCAGATTAGCTTGCCCCGTTACTTATTGGCAAGATCAAGGGAGCAGTCTTGAACGATTATGTTGTATTTGAAAAGAGCAGCTTATTTAAAACGATAAATTACGCGCAGTCTTAAACGATAGTAACCGTGCTTGCTTTACATAGTTGTTATTCGTGATATTAATTAATTATAGGCTAGGACAATAAAAACAGCAATATAAGATCACTATAAAGTGGCATCGCGTATATTTCTAAGATGCACTTACTTATCGTGCTTATTTCAAAATGAAATATAGCCTTTCAGATGCTTTCCTCTATGTGTATGCTTACGGAAACAATTCTTATATGAGTCAGAGTCTCACCGAACACCGCTAGACTTACTGACTCTCTATTCATAGTTGTCCTAAAAGTAAATTACACTAAGGAAGGATGGGTAGCCCGCTACAAGAAAGGATAGGTATTATGCTAAAGGGTTGTTCCCGTATCTTCTTCTTGGGTTAAGCCGAGCGGATAGGGACCTTTACCTTTCTCCTATTATACTTTGGGGTTATATCCCTTACCTGCAAATAAATTGCCGCAAAGCTTGCTCATTTGCCTCCTGTTAAACCTTCTTGCATTTGGACTTTAACTAGTGCGGTTCATACTAACTTTGACTAAGGGACTTTGATCCCGAAGCGTAGCATGCACGTATAATAAGGCTTTTTACACCTTTAGGCAGGGCGATATACCTAGCCCACCGGATCTTCTCGCATGTTATAATTACATATATAAAGAATGACTGGAAGATCCGGTTTTTCTCAATTATGCTAGATTCGTTGTTCGTCGAAGGAACATAGTCGCCTATAGTTACTCCCGCCGGAGACCCACTTTGCATAGAAGTCTTTGGGACAGCAATTGATCTAATTAATAAACTTCATATCCTCCGATGCAGACGCCGGATCTTTCAGTCATCCTTTTATATGTAATAACACTAGATTCATGATTTTATGCGATCCGAAAGCGTTAAACTCATGCATGATATTTCCTTTCGAATGCTTGAAAATGATAATCTTCCATAGCTTTGACCGTGTCTCCCAAGTCACCTCGGTACATACGGCATAATAAAACTCTCCTTTGAGAGCGCTATGAAAGAGGCGAGTCATGGTTCATCCGTGATTGTTGTAAAATCAAGTTGGGATGTCGGGATGAATCTAGATAGGATTGCTTCTCCCTTGGTAAAAGGCTGTCCCCTAAAGCTTTAAACGAGCTCGCCGCGTGCTCGTTTTGACTGGAGCCATCGGATGGCGTAAGTCGGCAGTAGAGGAACAAAGTTCTGCCCTCCCCAATCTCCTCTCCAAATGAAGTCTTGTAGTTCAATCAGAAAAAATATGACTGATCCAGTTTCAAATGTTAAATTATCAAGTGTGAAATACTCTGTTTTTCAATGTACAAATGGGTGCAATCATACTTAAAGCTGTTAAAATATAAGTCATAACGAGTATTTTGATTCGGAGATGGAAGGAGCAGCAGCATGAAACCTTACCCTATTCTCTGGGCCTGGGGAATTCTTTCTGTGGCACAGAGTGGGATAACGAACCTTCCTAGATCAGCCTAGGGCAATACTTAGATCAGTTACGGACGCCTTCCAAAACTTTTTCTTTATTCATATTTATTTCTGGGGGATTTTCGTACCAACCGATCAGAGAACCTGATCCACCGTATTTCGACCTACTAGCCCTTCAGTGGCGTCGTCCCGATGGCCTCGAACCGGAGAATGGACCTTCGCTTTCCCATTCATCAAGCATGACATAGAGAAAACTCTATTCATTTCAGTTGTGTGTGTTAGGGAGAGGGCCAGTTATTTTACCTTTTTGCCTTCCTATGATATTAATATGTATATATATGTAATAACACAGATTGAGTAGGGAATAAAACAGAAATAACACTAGCGATGTTAGTTGTATTCCATTCATTATTTATATATGTAATTATGCTTTTCATTTTGTGATCGATGGTGATTTCCAGTGCCTTTAACTCGGGTGGATTCGCACGGTTCGGTAGGGAATAAAACTGGAATAACTTGATTCGGTGTGATTCGTTATATGCTCAGAGCTGTTCATTCTTTATATATGTAATAACACAAGATTCGGGTGTTCGCCAGTCGTATTCCATCAATTCTTTATATATGTCATTACGCATTGATTTCTTACCCGACTAACAGGAGGTATTAGAGCTTTATTATATATGTAATTATGCTTGATTGAAGTGTTGTGATTTTGCATGGTTCTTGTTGATTGAGATATGTAATATGGTGTTTTATAGTTTGTTGTTTGTTGAACAGCAAGTCACTAACGATTGAATGCCTGGCCTGTGACAGCCTTTAGCATATGGTTGGATGCCGGGCTTGTTTTCTACTATTTCTACTATGAATTAAATAAGGTAATTAGCTGGGGTAGCGGAAGATAACAACCAAACAGAGGATATTGTTGCTTGGGTAGCGGGAACACTAAACCACAAAGAGTATAAGGCTGTTTCAAGGCTGCTTGGTGAGTGAGTTAGTGAGCGGCTTACACAACAACCAATTAGCCAAATGCTAGGCTTCCAGGCAAGGGGTTTGCAACACAACAACCTTAAGGCAAATGCTAGTTGCGGGTTGCTAGGGTTGTCTCCTTACACTCAACCACAAAGAGGATATTGTTAGGCTTGTTTCTACTATTTTCTACTATGAATGTAATAAGGTATATAGCTGGGGTTGCGGGTTTGCTTCAACAAAAACCAATTAACCAAATGCTAGGCTTCAAGGCGTAAAAGTAAGGACGTATTCGCAGTCTTACCCGGATGTCATTGGCGTAAAATTGAGGGAATAAAAATGTGTCAACCTGTCACATCCCCCCCTGACTTTTCAACTCCCTTTTGAAAATTATTGAATTACCATGTTTGCTTGCTTTAACATCGGAGCTCGAGAAGGGGCCAAAGAGTAGGTTGGTAGATTCGGTTGTGCTGCATAGATAGTTGCTATATGATGATAGTAGATAGCTTCATTGGTTGGTTGATTGGTTAATGTATAGATGGATGAGAGTAGCTAAAGTAGAGAAGAGGGTGCATTGTATTATAGATTGGTTGTTTTATTTATCTCTTTCATCTCCTTGATTGTTATTCGATGATGCACATACTTTCTCTTGCTTTGATATGTCTATCTTCTTATACGATGCATACTCGGTTTCATGAGATGATTTGCCTAGCGCAGAGACATGAATTCTTAACTCTGATTCTATGATGCATGCTTCGTCTCATGATGGTTTAATTGGTTGGTAGATTCGATCTTGTAGTTTCGATAGTTGTTGGTTGATAGCATCGTAATATAAAGAGATTATCTCTGTGTCTTTCTGCATAGTTAGTTGTGATAGTTGCAAGATGGTAGTTTATTGGGTTGGCAGGGTGTACGGTGAAGTAGGTATGGGTAGGATTGCTGTAATCTCTGATTCGATGCATGATTGCAATATGTACGCTACAGTAGAGGAGAGATGAAGAGTAATATCTATAGATTGATGATAGAGACTTATTCCTTTATTTATCTCATGCTCTTTTTTTTTATCCATGTATTTCTATCCATCTCCCGATCTCTCTCCTAGTGATTCTATAGTGAGTATGATGACTGGTCTATGGGCTAACTATCTAGTGAGTACTGGAACTGGGTTTAAGGATTGATTGTTGTGCCTGGTATTATGCCTTGGTTTTATTAGTGTATCGTTTTCTGAAACAATAGAGTGATAGCTCAGTATCAGATAAGCTGAGTTCTAGTTATAGTTCAGTAGAAGATGAAGGTATAAGATTCCTAATGTAGTACACATAATATAGTTGAATTGAAGGGCTAAGTCTAACATATAGATCAAGGAGTGTGAGAGCCATGAGTATGAGAAGCTCTGTGTTTGGTGTAGATAAATCTCCACTTTTTCTTTCCTGTTCGAGATGCAAAGCAATTCAAGTTCTTTCCGTTCGAATGCCTGCGCAATAGTAGCAGTTTCGCTCGTTTACTTGCTTATAGTCCTTACTATACTATGCTCTTTACGATGATATTTGGAAAGCCAAACCAGTTCCTAATTACTTTAGCATCTCTCTATGATGGGTGGCCGCTCCAACGTGTTCATGCCCACTACGCTATAGGTATCACGCGGGGTATCGTACCCTTACATTGGGGGGCCCAAATAAGAGGCTTTCGTTCCTGGACTTCATTGAATAAACATAATTTGCTTTTAATCATTGATCTCATCATTAATAGTTCTTCTATCTGAGATACACAGGCAGCAGGTCGTCGTGGAGATTCTGTAATCTCCACTAACAACCACATACGATTTGTTCCCATTCATCCATTTGACCAAGATACGAAACTCAGCACTGATGATAAGAATTATGGACGATGAATCAGCACGGGTACACCGGACACCTAAGCTAATTAGCCACTCTATCAACCAGCTCACAACTAGCCCCTCTTCACCTGTTATCCGTTATGGACCAACAGCGAACACCATTAGTTTACGGACATGACGAACACCCGATAAATTACATCTTTTGCCGCTTGAGAAAATGATCTAGATGGGTCATACTATTAGATACCAACAACAGGGTTTAGAGCTTTGGGATAGCCATGAGATCGGGCTTGCTCATCATATATAATATTGTTTAGATCCACGCTTGTAGTACCTATTCTCTCATCAAGGGCCTACCGACCACCTGGAACTGTTCATCTCTAGAGGACCAACCTAAGCTGTTACTCCTAGCATTACCAATAACTAAGCTGTTACTACTAGCATTACTATCACGTTATTAGCCCATTTATTTATATCTTGGTAAATCCAGACTGCATAATTATATAATGAGACTTATTGCCATCATTGATGGTGATACTGCATCGTAGAATAATGATACTTGCTAGTTAGTGAGATTACACATCGGAACGACGACCTCTTCCAAATAAACTTCAATACAAATCTGAGCAGTTGATACATTTACACCATTTTCCTTCCATGGGAAACTTTAACCCTTAAGACTAGTGTAATGTCGAGGCTAGAGATTTCATTCCCCATGGACACATCAACAAGGAAATGAGGATAATTATAAGAGTCAATACGTTAAAGCAATACTTATCATTGTCGCTCGAGAATTGCATGATCCAGCGACACGGGGAGCCTATGCCGATCATTTTCATACCGCCTTCCACTGCTCGGAACGCCATACCGCTGTACGTTCGAGAGGGGCTTCCCTCATGACTTCGGGGGCTAGGGGAAGGGACTTCCAGTAGCGCCTTCCCTCATGACTTCCCGGGGCTAATTGTAAATAAAAGTGACTTACCTCGCCTCCCTCTGGGCCTAGAAAAGTGACTTTCGCTCTGGTAACTAGTTCTCACCCGCAGTAAAAGGAGTGCCGTGTATTTAAGCTATTCCCTTTATTGTTATTACATACGTAATAAGATTAAGTGAGTGTGCTTTATAAACACTTTTCGAATGAGTTGACGAATGCCGCCCAGCTCAAGCTCACATGATTTGGTGATTCTGGGGTAGAAGTGGGTAAATATGGTTCCGGAAGTATTATCAATCCGGCTCCAGCAACAGGCGGGCGGGAAATAGTAAATAGAAGACCGGGCCGCCCCTAATCTGTTAAATCGTGAACTATTTAAGGGGAAGCCAGCCACTCAATCTGGAGCAAGGGAGTTTCCTTTTACGGGACGATGCAACTACTCACAGCAAGGCGCTAGGAGAAAGGTATTTATCGCGTGCACCGGGTGTAAATGATTGTTGATGATGATTCCATGGTTGCGAGATCCCAGTTACCAGATATGGTATTGTGTGTACCGTAATTGACAGATCTCATGCTGGTAGGCCTAACCCAGCTTGACGTAGTAGTGCGGGCCGTCCCAAGGTGCTATTCATTCGATGTCACAGCCTTTCATGTTCGAAATCGCCACTCGCAGTCGGAAAGTATAGTTAAAGGCAGTAAAACGATTCGGATTCCAATAAAGAAGGTGGGTGGTGGGAGGGACTGCTTGTTGAATTGAAAGCCGGGTGGAATCGCTGAGAGATAGGTTATGCCGGAGGCAGCGGATTTACTATACCTACCGAAACTCATCGGGCATAGAAATTGGATTTTTTATTCTTATAGCCCAACTTAGCGTATTTTTTATTTAGACGCTCCACCTTTGCTATTGGTGCTTATACTGGTACTGACACAACTCACTCAACTCCATCTACTCGTGATGGGTATCTCTGCTTTAGGGGCTGTTGTTGGCTCTGTTCCTGCAACCAAAGTGCTTATTGTGCTGGTCGGGGATTTATTGGTCCTTCTTACGTATTAGCTACTTACGTAGTCAGGAGTTACATGCATGGCTTATCCATATTTTTATTGCCTTCGCTTGCCTTCGCTTGCATGCGCTGGCCTTTCCTTGGCTTTACTTGCCTTAGATATACACAATGGCTTTTCTTTCTTTCCCGTGCTTAGAGCTTACCACATATGATTGCCTTATTCATTTTATTACTACCCTACCACAGAAAGAAATTATTAGGGGAATTTGCCTGGTGATTTATCAGGGTACAAAACAATAAGTCACACGTAGGGCCTTTACCTAGGTGGAAATAAATTATGTATGCGTGGGGCTGGAGACTTAAACCCGGAGCACCCCTGGTAAAGGGAGCACAGATCAATCAGGGAAGCACGCATCCATAAAGCATCAACCGAACGAAGCGAATCACCCAATCCCGGCCCCAACCTTGCAATGAATCACAAAGCAGATCCAACCACAATGCTTCACTTAGTAAATCCAAACACCTCGCGCAGCATATCAACATGCTAAGTTAATTACATCCCGCTCGATGCCCATCTACCAACCTCAACCCGTATAATACGTAAATAAAAAAAACAACATGCTATCATTAACAGGGCAGGGCAAAAGGCAGTAAAGAAGCAGGCACAGGGCAGGGGAAAGGCTTTGCAAACTAGAAAGGCAAAGCAATAGGAAACAAGTAGGCAGTGGGACACAAGGCGAACAGAGCATCGGGTCAAAACACCTACCTATATTAGTCTATTTCGTCAGCGCGCGGTGAATGAGTTTCGAAAATAAAGAGAAACACGAGCAAATGCATATTATGGAAAATAACCCGTCATTCGTCGTGTCAATTTTCTCTATACCCCGCTATAAATAGTACATCGTCTATAAGGAAAAGGGCATTTCTCCGAGACTCGAATGAGGGTGAGGAACGAAGGAACGGAACCTCCCCAATTGAACGATCGAAGCGCGAAGACTGCATCTACTAATAACAGATATGCGTCTTCTCCTTCCCTTCACAAGTTCAGGAAAGTGCTTCAAAAACGTGAGAGAAATAATAAACTAGACGATCACATCTTGCTGCTTTTCCCCAAATATCCCTCTGGTTGAGTGTGATATTTAGGTCTCCTCCTACTATGACATTTTCCCCGTTCAATAAACCAGATTCCCTAGTCCTTCCCTCTGAATCCACCGAACAGAAATCCTAGGCTCTTAAAAAAGATGACAATTACTCTACTGCTTTCGATCCAGCAACACATTGATTCTTAATAAAAAAACATCAGGATTATATTCTAAAAGCTATAATTCTTTTTAGGGCTTGCTACTTGGGGGCACCCTCGGCCCTCTTGAATTTAGTGATAATCTCATTTGGGCACAGAATTAAGGGTCTTGCCTGCTCTAAGGCTCCCACTAATTGTTAACTATTTTCCCTCTCTTATTTCCTTCTTGGCTTGATATTTTTCTATATACATGAAGTATTTCCTCCCTACTGAGCTTGGTGTGTCATGATTCATGGCTAGCCCACCTACCAAAACCCCTGATTCTTCCATCGTTTCCTTTTTCGATCTTAACTGATATGACGATTTCAGAATGGGCTTAGGGGCTTCCGGCCTTCTTTAATATGATTCTTCATTTGAATAGCCTCTTTGGTAAATATTTCATCCTTGATAATTTATCCCCCTTTCCGCGTACCTACGATCCCCCTCCGGCCGGAAGGAATGGAATATTTGTGAAAGAATAAAAAGCCTAATGACTTCTAATGCATCGGAATATTTCAGGAGTTATAAGCAAAGAAAGAAGGAGAACTTGTAGGGGATTTTACTTTCTTAAAGGAAAAAGTACTCAAGAGCACACTACCGAGTTAAAAAATAAGCCATTCAGTTTGGAATATCTCCCAAAAACCTAGATGTAGTCATTAAGTGTTTGGGTGGTCTACACAATTATTTAAGTAGGCAAGTGACGCTCTTTAAATCTAAGACCATTGATGAAGCCTTTGTGCAAGCACAATATCTCAATATGGACAAGAATAAAGGACAACCAAGTGGTTCCAAGCAAATAGATCCACAGGGTGTTTTCAATGAGGGAATTATAAGTGGAAAGGAAAGGGAAAGATGATTGATGTTGCTGTACAACAATGGAAGGATCAAAACAACCATTGTAACCATTGTAACATAGATGGTCATACTGAAGGGCAAGTGTTGGAAGCTACATCCTGAGTTGAATCCAATAAATTGTAAGGCAAGAATAAGAAAATGTTAAGCATGGATTTGGAGAAGCAATTTGAGAGCATCTCATATGTGGATGATAATATTGTTTGTACTACAGTGTAGAGGGAGGTGAACATGATAAACCTCCATTATAGGTAATAGAAGGAGATGAACAAGCTCTTCCATATAAAGATTCAAGTCAAGAAGACAAAGGTGGATGCTCTATTTTACTTTTGTTCACAAGCCAACCTCGTAGTAGAGGATCTAGTAAGTAAGCTTGGATTGGAAGTACATGACCATCCTCGTCCATACCCACTAGGATGGGTAAATAAGGATTTAGAGTTGCGAGTGTAAGATAAGATATGCCATTAGTGCAAATTATATTGATTAAAGCGGAGGTGAATGTGCTGTCACTTGATGTGTGGTGTAGTGTTTGGAACCCCCTACATGTACCTAGGGGACGCAATCTTCATAAGGAGAGGAACCGTATACTGCCTAGTAAAGGATGGCAAAATCTTTTCTAATTAATGCACACAAAGGTAAATCCAAGATCTCTTTGGTAAGTGCTAACCAAGCCATGAAACTGATTAGCTCAAGTAGGAAGTTTATACTACTCTTCATGAGAAAAAATCGTGAAGGAGATGAATTGGTAGAAGTGAAAGCATCTGTAGATGTATGTACAAAAGAGTAGAAACACCAATTGGAGAAGCTTTTGCAGGCATATGAAGAAGTGTTCCAAGAGCTAGAGGGATGCCACCTAAGAGGGAAGTGGAGCACATACAACTATTGCTTTACTCTCCATTTCCAAACGTAGTATTGTACAAACAGTCTATATTGGAAGTAGATTAAGTGAAGAAGTAGGTAGCAACAATTGTTTGAGCAAGGAGTCATAAGGCCAAGTACTTCACCTGCTCGGTCACCCATCATCATAGTACCCAAGAAGGATGGAACTCGGAGAATTGTTATTGATTACAAAGCTCTTAAAAAGAGAACTCTCAAGAATTGTTACCCGTTTCCCAGGATTGATGACTTGTTGGACTAGCTGCAGTGCACCAAATCTTTCACCAAAGTTGGATTTCATGTAGGGATACCATCTGGTGTGTGTTAAAGAAGAAGACACTTGCAAGACTACCTTCAAGACAAGGCAAGTTCTATATGAATGGTTGGTAATGCCTTATAGTTTATGTAATGCACCAACGACATTTATGCGTTTGATGAATGATGTACTATGCCCCTTACTAGATTCATTTGTAGTAGTGTACTTGGATGATATATTAGTTTTTAGCTCTACCTAGGAAGAGCATATCTCACATCTAATGCAGGGTTAGATACTCTGAGGGAACATAATTTGCTGTCAAACTTTTAGAAATGTGAGTTTTATCAAAATGTTTTAGGAAAGCTACGTTATAACTTATTTTATCGATGTTTGGAATTCATCTTTAGGGTCTATTTACTGGCAATCGTTGGTGTACTTGGGGTATGTTACTAGTGGAGAAGAACTCAAGATTGATCCCATGAAGATGGAAGGCATAATCAAGTGGCCAACTCTTGTTTATCTCATTGAAGTAAGGAGTTTTTTTGAGAGCCTCCTAGTACCTTTGAAGTTCATAGCATCATGTTCAGTTGTGGCCGCACCACTACATGGTTATAACAACTATTGGAAAGAGATTCCAATGGGGAAGTAATCAAAGGATTTTGAAGAACTAAAATGAAAGATCAGTCCAACACCAACCCTGGCATTGCCCAGTTTGCAAATTTGTTTTCAGATGCAAGTAGGTATGCTATATGAGTAGTCTTGATGCAATTTGGTAAGTAAATTTGCTATTATCTAAGTCGTTTGATGGAGTAGTCCTTAGCATAGTAAGGTTTAAAATAACTTCTGTTAACTAGGCCCTTCATCAACTGTCCATCCAGCCAACGTGTTCAATACTCTATGGCTATGATTATATAGTGTGCTCCCGCTCTCTGCACAAGGGATTTATAGGTCCTACAAAATAAATCACCCATTTATCAAAAGGTTCCAATGCAACCACAGGGAATAATGGCATCTCATCACGTATCAAGGGCTTCTAATTCCTTAGCAGATATCACATTGCTTAGCATATTCTTTTGCATCCTATAACAAGGATGGCCACCACAATCCTTCGCGCAGCACCACCTTTTTAATATGCCTTTCCTGCATTATGACCTCTAGCTATCCCCTCATGTGCCTCATATAAGATTGCATTTATTTCATGTATGAGAACACATTTGCACAAGATTCCATCTACTCCTAGCTTGTACAATTACTTTCTATCAACTTGTAGTCTACTGCCCCGGTTACCAGTTGTCTCTTCTGCGTATAGGTGTAATCCTCAGGTGCCTTCCAATCGTTAGAAATTAGATGATTTCCTTAAAGCAGAAAGAAGACTATTCGGGCTGGGAATGAGTTGTTGACCTGGGGTAGGAATGAGTTGATTGAGCCTACAAATAAAGTATGTGTAGTTTATTTCCCTCACCCCAATATGTGGGTGCTATTCTATTCGAAGCATACCGGGCGGGGAAGAGTTTCTGCCCGGGTAATGCTCTTGATTGTGTGTTGAGTTCTCACATAGTTCGAACCCTTGTGCACACCGTAAGATAGTTTCTATCATTCTCACTTAGTTCAAATTCCTTGTGGATTAGTTTGGGGAACCCCTGAGGTTTAAGAATGAAACTAATCAGAGAATTGTTGTCTAATAATGCTCGGACGTAGTATGACATTTACTATTTTTTGTATGCTGCTGTAAGTGCTCCTTAGGAATAGGTCTAAGTGGGGTGTCCTTCTGGTAATTAGTATTAATTAACATGGTTTGTTGGTTCGTGGATGTCGTTCCTCTCCTTTTAGTCGAGCCACTACTTACGTTGATGGATATTTTATATGTGTTTTTTATATCGTTATCTGTTTTTCAATGTCCCCTGGTGTTGCTGGCGTGTTGCTGTGAATACTGGTGTGTACGTGTACTTCGAGGATAAAAAAGGATGGGTATGAGGCGTATGAATTATATGTGCCAGCTGCTGTAATAGGTGATCAATAATGAGCTGCTCTGGCTGTATCAAATAGTATAAGCGCGGAGATGGATCTGTGGTTAAAAAACATGAGTTGAAGATGGATATGTCGACACGGTACGTGCTTGTCCTATAGTCGAATTGCTGGCTGTGAACTTCTGGGTGGGCTGAATGGGAGTATTGGGCTTCGATTGCTTAAATATGCCTTTTGGGATGGTATGCTGTAAGGCTGTGTGGAATAGATTCTGATGGATGTAATTTAACTGATGAAGGTAGGGCTCTGATCTGATGGTAGGACCACTGTTGGTACATTGTGTATGTGGACTTGTAGTGGTTGTTGACGGCTTGCACACTATGTTCTCCTTGTTCGCGGGAAGGAAAGTGGTGGTAGCCGTAGTGTGGAGGGTGTGTAGGCTGTAGCTCCTGCCCATATTATCTTTACTCTTTAAGGTGGTAGTTTTTTGGGCAGGCATTGATAAACGAACTGTGGCCACCTTTGTTGGCAGCCTTAAGTGATGAGCATTGCATTATATAGGTACGAAGCGGCTGGGGAAGCCTGTAGTAATGCAGTTTTATTCTGGGCCACGTTGGGGATTGTTTGGTTTAGCAGATATCCTAAAACTCATACATTTTTTCTGTGCGTCAGTAGAAGCGAAAGTGAAGGACCAGCACGCACCTTAGTATAGTAGGCTACGTGGTATATAAGGCCTAAGGTGGATACTAAGTAATTGCAGACAGCATACTAACAAGAAAGAAAATATTTATGTGGGAATAATGTAGTAATGTTCGGATGAGAACAACCCCGCTGTTTATTGGGTATTTATGGTGTTCAATTCTGGTTGTGACTGTAGACCCCAAACACGAGATTGTCATATTCCAATAATTTTGCCATTTATCCCGAGGACCCACTCGTCATCTTCGAACCAGTGTGGCACCCCAATCACCAGCCTCATACAGTTAAGGAGTAAAAACCAGACATATTATATATTTTCCCCTACTAGCCCCATCTTGAAATCCCGTACTGCAGTTATGATGTTTTCTGCATTCAGGGATCTTTCCCATTGTTCCCAAGCCGGAAGCTTTTTCCGGTTTACGTCTTCTTTGGACCCAGGTACTCTTTGGGATTTCTTGGAATCTTCGTCCGAAGGAACGGAATTATACCGCCGAGGAAAGGAAGGAAAGGAAACCCTCTCTGGTTCCTCAGAAGAATGCACCGCCCCGCGCGGTTCCTCGGTGACCAGGCGAGGATCACGCAGAACAGTGGATTCCTCTCGAGATTCCTCCTTCAACGGAGATCCTTCCCTCCCATTTCTTATCTCATTTCTTTAGAGTCTTATCTCATTTCTTTAGAGTCCTTCCACTTAAGCTCCAGCTCCCGTAGATCTACGCCATAACGGGATAAATAGACCATAAGCCATTCCGAAAGGCCAGGTCCAGTCGCATATTTGCGACAGATCGCATGACACTGGAGGGCAAAATCCAATATGGTAGCTGCCACCCTCTCGGAATCCAACCATAATGTACTTTCCTCGGCGGTATCCTTCCATATTATGGAACAAACCTTTTTGCATAGCGGGTACTCTCGGAAAACGAGAGGGACTTCATCTCCTAATACAACAAGGATCACCGGAATATTCTGTCTTTTCAGAAATACATACTGTGCCCGGTCGCCCCATTCAGGCTAGCCGTATGGCCTGATAGGATTTTGTGCATTTTTCTTCCTTCTAAGCTTAATACCCACTTCGGATTTATTTCAGGATAGACGAAATAAAAAACCCCTTCTGGATTACACCATCCATGATGGTTGGCTGTACAAACTCAATCAGTTATGTGTGCCTGATACTGATGATCGTCTGACATTGATTAAAGAAGCCCATGCCTCCTCATATGGCGGGCATTTTTGTGTTGTGAAAAAGTTTAGATCTTCAAAGGCATATCTTTTAGCCTTCAATGAACAAGCAGGTCGAGCATTTTCTTTGCACTTGTACCTTGTGTAGCCAGCATAAGCCTGCTAACTGCAAGTTTGGTTTTTATAAACCCCTCCCTGTACCCAAGCTAATGCGAAGGAGGCCTTATACCCTGCATATCACGCAAGCATCGACCCTATCTAAAACCCAATGTGGGAATCTCGCCCTTTCCCAGCATAAGGACAAGCTACGCCTCAGACCAATGCTACTAAGGCTCCAGCTACCAATCACTTGGATACAAACGGAAGCTGTCCGACCCCAGTTACTATTAGAGAGCTAGTTAGATATCGAGATGCAGTTCCACCAGTTGACTAAGTTGCAGTTCCCATATCAAATTATGTTCCAAGAAGGTGTGTTCCGTCTTTCCCTGCTGTTTCCACTAATGGTGTTCCTACATTCCTTGGTGTTCCAAGAATTTTTCCGATGTTAGCTAGTGTTACTAGAAGTTAATAGCTTTTGGACGTTGAAACATTTTCTAGTGTTCCAAGTGGGTGTTCCAGCAAATCCTATTGTTCCAGCATCTGTACGCGTTCCTACTCATGATGCAGAGGCAGAGGCAGTTAATTCGGTTGAAGCAAGGGTAGCAGCAAATAAATAGCCAGTTTACCAAGTTTTCGCAGTAAAGGCAAAAGCTCCTATAAGTGGTGTTCCGGCTGGATATCCCTGTTGTTCCTTATATGCTCCGATATTTGCATGTGTTCCTAGGACCTTCCTAAGCTTTATAAGGCTGTGTACCAATGTTACGACATCTGTGCATGTGTTCCAACTTGTGAGTGTTAGTGGATATTATAAGGATCTCCACGTATACCTACATCCCTTGCTGTTTTTAGAGGAGGTGCTCTTAAATTAGCGAGTGTTTTCTACCCCCTCTGCTTTCCGAGTAAATGCATGTTTATTCCTTGCAAACTGCGACACTCTTATTGATACTTTTCTTTAATAATGCAAAGGCTGAGTGCTTTCAATATCGGGCCAAGCAAGTTGAAATGGCCATGCAAAAGAGAGTAGCACCCATAGCAATTGAAGCATTCGTGTAAGCATCCCTGTCAGCTTGCCCAGCATCCCTTACATTATAAAGCCAGTTATGGATCCTGCAGCTAAAGAAGCACTTGAAGTTGCAATTATTATATTAAGTTGTGAAAGCACCACCAATTGTCTGAGCTAATGAACTTGAACCGGTTGATCCAGGCATTGCATTATACGGGACTACGCGCATATATAGGACGGGCGATAGTGATAGAGCAGTTCCGGGGACCTGTAGCATTAGCTTAGTCCACAGGGACGGAACTTAGTCCACGGGGGATAGAGATCCAAAACCAGATGTAAAGTTAACAAAGTTTATTCATAACCATCAGAGGCAAAAGCAGGAGTTGAACCCGCGGGTAAGTACGCATCAAAGCCATAAGCGGGGGGCTTCTGGAAGGAGGGAGTAAGGCATCGCTAGCGCCGCGCAGCCATCCGAACATAGCTATAGCAACGCTCTAAACGGATTATATGATCAGACCATATTATCGCATAAAGACCAATCGGATCCTACGAATGCCCCCCCATTTCAATTGCAGTAGTACCATGAAGAAATAGGTTTACCTGGACTCGCCTCTCAGTCAGCACGTGTCAGCCAATAGGGGTAGTATCTCAAATTCCCTTCATCGTGTAATAGGACAGTAATATCTACAGAGATAAGAGTACAAGACACCTGGGTGGGGCCTTTTTGATTGGATAAGTCTCTTATATTTCTCTTCAAGCTTTCCATTTGAAAGTGGGTAAAATATTTATGATGTTGGAGTTTTATTAGAGCTAGCTGTTGATAAGTTGGAGGTGTTGTATAAGTCGTATAAGTTTTAGTTGTAGGAGCAGTATGAATCTTACTTATGCTATTATGCTTGAACCAGCTTGCTTATTCTATCCCGGAGAACGTGTTTCCAAGAGCGCTCTCAAAAGGCTATTTGGACGCGATTTAACGCTTGTTGAGGTTGACTGTGGTAGCTTTGCCTATCGATCTTGAAGTAATCTTTTTTATTTCATAAGTTTAACCAAACTTCGATGGTCCATTAGAGGGGTAACTCTCTTTGAGGGGCCCCGTGAGGCCCCGCGTGAGGAAGAAATCTATAAGTTCCAAGTCTATAAGTTCCGAGAATCAAGGGTATAACCTTTCACTGAGTGCAGGTCACTGGATAAGATCGCTACAGGAAAGAAAATATTTAGTAAGTTGAGTAAGCCGCATATGCCCTGGGTAAGGTCATATGGAACACTCATCTGGTCATTCATCCATCCCTCACTCAATCCTTCTATCGCGAACCATCAATCCCTGTTACTGTAGGCAACTAGCAATAGAAGGATAGGCGTATCGGCCCACCAGCTAGCAAGCAACTGGTAGTGCTGCTTCAAGCTCTCGATCTGGTCCTTCTTCGACGTATGCTTAAATATGTGCTATAGCTAGTACCGCTATTCGTGCTTATGGGTATGGGTATTATTCCTACTAGTAATGCGTTCGCTTTTGCCCCGTATACTCCTGCTTGCTTTGGTGCCGGGTCTCGATCTTCTATATCCATACCCGGAACTGCTGCTTATGCAGGATCTACTGACTCCACTGGAAGGGATGCCGGGTCTTCTAATAGCGGCGAGCAAAAAAAACTTACTCCCTAGACAGTAAGGAGGCAAAAACCCTGACGACTCTGTGGTCTGGAGAGGCTATATTCGGGCGCGTTTCTAAGGTCCTTCCTTCCTAAGTTACTTATTGGGTGGGGGTCTTAGGTCAGGTGAGCGATTTCATTCCTAAACAAAAGAGAGGGGGCGTATCGGAAATTAAACACCTTAGCACCTGGTAAATTTGAGAGTGGAAGGGTGGCATATGTAACCTGGCCTTCCGTCCTTAAAATGGTAAATTCCCCCAATATGTACCTGGGACCATAATTGGATCTTTATTAAGGCAAGGTGGTAGTGGGGTTGTTGGAACAAGAAGAGAAGCTGGCCCTGGAATGATATCTTTCACTGTGATTACTACCTTTGTTCCTGCTCCTTGCGAGGGATGCTGCTATCTTTACCGTCTATACAGTTTTCACCTTGGCTATGACCTACATAGAACCACCCGCTACTGGGACTAGATCCGAAATGGGACTATGGCTCTCTCTCCGCTTTGGAACTATAGGATCTGCAATTGGATCTGCGAGTGTGGACCCGTTCGAACGGAAACTGCTTCTTCAACCACAGGTTAGCGCCTCTGTCTTAGCTGTTAATACTACCAACTATGCGCTTTTGGTTTTGTGACTGGAGAAACTCGGGACTATAGGAGGTCGCAGTTTCACCGATTTAGCTTTACCCAGTTATACCACCAGCAGTAGAGTAAGCAGTCAGAGGAGAGGTAAAGCCAAGAGCGGCATCCCTTCTAATTCCATCCATAATAAATAGCATCCTCTCCAAATTGAAACCCTGCTAAGGCATATATACTTCTGCTTACGATACCGCGGGTGAAGGGTCAAAGGTTAATAGAAGCATCCCTCCCCTACTTGTCTTATTCCTGGCAGAATGGGTTGGAAAGTAAAGATTCCCTCTCCTAGTATGAAGCAGTAAAGAAAGAGTCAAGGGTAAGGGTGGGTTGATTCGGTCCTAAGAAGAGAAGGGTAGTTAATAGCTCTGTCCCTCCTAAGATTCATAAAGCAAGTGTGATGCCTGTGAATGCTGTATGGAACGTCCAAAAGCTCTCTCCGGTAAGCCGTCCATACAACGAGTAAGTTTGAGGGCATAGGTGTGAGGTAAGTCATGAGGTTGTGTAAGCAGGTGGGGAGTTGGTAAGAGTTCTTAAGTAAAGGCAAAGTCTAAATAGCGATACGATAGTGGTACCCGAATATGTAAACAATGGTTCTCGAACGCCCGTACAAGGCTGTAAGGCTTGCTTGGGACATTCCTAAGTTAGGTAAGTCATAAGATTGGTGATTCAGGTTAGTAGGTAGTTTGGAACAAGGGCCGTTTAATGCCGTCCTGAGAAGAGGTCTCTAGCAGTCCCCCTACTAGGCATTCATTTAGCAAGTGGTCGTCTAGTAAGAAGCAGGTCTAGGGAGAAGCAGCAAGTATAGTTCTTTCAGGTGGGTAACTTTCAGGTGGAGGCATAAAAGGTAGGTCTATTCCTAGCCAGTGGGTGCCCGCTAATTCCTGAATTGTATCAGCAAGGCTCGGCTGGAACAATAGTAATTAATAGTGGTACCACCCCGAGTCTGTCCATCCTTTGAGCAAGTGCGATTCCAAGCTTGCCTGTGAATGCTGTTGTATGTATGAAAGGTGGTCCACCCAATGGAAGCCGGTTATAGACTGGGGCATGGGTGAGGTAAGTTGTGAGGTTGTGTAAGCAGGTGGGTAGTTGGTAACATTAAAGTAAAGGGTAAGGTAGGCAGAGTCAAGGTTCATAGTAAAGGTCAAAACAGCCAGAAATGATACATGGCATGGCCGGATGGTCTTTTATTCTTGCTAGATTAGATGAGGCATATGTTTCAGCACTATAGGCAAAGGTCAAGTTCAAGGTGGCTAGAGCAGTTTACTAAGTACCATATTCAGTAGTTTAAGCACCAACAGCAGTAACAGTAGATCCTGTTGCTTAAGCAGGAGATCCCACACCCCTAGCAGATTCAGTTGTTTAAGCCTAAGATCCATATCCAGTCCCAGCCAAAGGTTCAGTAGCTCCAATTGATCCAGCTAACCGAGTTGACCCAGCAGTAGTTTAACCCGTTGACTCAGCAGTTTCATATCCAGTGCATAAAGGGTCTGAGTTTGCTTCGTTCGCTATACTTGGCATGAGTCAATTGGATGGCTAGGCTTCATCACTAGGAAGGTTATCTATGGCCTATCAAAGTGGCAGCATAAGGTCGAGCGTCTTTAGGTAATAATAAGTAAATGTTAGGGCCTTGGCTACGTAAGCAGATACGATTCGACAACTAATTAATTGCCCTAAAGAAGGCACTATAGGGTTTATTGGAAAGATAGGGGGACGGCTATTTATGGCGTTACATCGATTTATTTGGACATGGAAAGGAAAGGAAGAGAAGAAGGCAAGAGTAGAAGGCGGGAGAAAGGAGGTGTAATCAGGAAGCAAGCATTCAGGCCGGATTAAGAGCAATGGCCTATTGATCTCAATTATAGGCTGTGGGATGCGTTCGAGGGAATCTTTTCACGGGCTAGAGACCTGTGGTGTTAGGAGTTGTTGTATTTCCAGTAGGATTTGTCCGAGTAAGCATCAGTCTGAGCTATGAGCTTTTCTCTCTTAGCAAGCTGTATGAGCTTTCCTTTATTCTATCAGTAGTAGCTTTCCTTTAGTTAGTAACGGTTTGTTAACCCTGTCTTTGAGTAGAGTATTGGTTAGTCTTTTACGGGTTAGCTTGACTATAGGAATGGAAGGCAGACTCGCTAAACCAGTAATGGGCCATCGAGTGCCACTTCCCTCTTTCGAGAGCTAGAGCACGGATCAGTCTCTCCTTTGTTCAAAAAAGAATATGACCCGTTGAAAGAAAGGAGGAAGAGTCCTTCAATTCATGTAAGCACTCCTCCAATTGTAAGTTTCCGCCGTTCTGTTGAGTTGTCACAGAAATAGTAAGAGCTCTTTCTAAGAAGGCAGAGTTTCTTGATCAATCGCAAGTCCGGCTCTATAAAAGAGTTAATGATCTTTCATTTTATTCTTCTCTTAAAGTAGTAGGCAAGCATGCGTTCAGTTTATAGAAGGTGGACTCAAGTATCGGAATGAGTATCCATCCCGGTGGAGTAGGTTCGACTCCTTTAATTAGTTATGAAAGGTATCTCTTAAAGTCCTGGAATGGAGGCTTTAGTGATTTGCTTCTTAACGAGGAATTCAGAGCTTCCTACTTTTTGAAAGAAAGGAGCAGTAGCAGTTCAAGTTGCCTTTGTGTACACGCAGAGGAATATGTCTCGTAGAAAGAATACAGATATTTTACTCGCCTTTGGAAAGATCTATTCAAGTTGGCTTAAAAGAAGCAGTCAAATCATATCTTCTGGTTAGCAAGAAGTGGATAAGGCATCTGCAGAACACTTTCTCTCTCACTTTTAGAGATAAGTCCTCTTCGCCTAAGTGGATCAGTTTCCATCTTTCTAGAGCATAGGACAGAAGCAGATCAGACAGCTGAGATGAAAGAAAAAAGCAAAAGTTTATCGAGTCATGGAACAGCTTCTCAGATGGGCAGTACCCGTTACAGTGAGTTCTCACTTCCCGCTGTCAATAAAAGGTAGCTAGCCACTATAATAGGTAGTTCGTTGAAAGAGAACTGTTCTCCCGGATCAGGGGTGGCAGCTATTTCTTTATTTCTATAAAGAGCATCATATCCAGTAACATACCTAGTTGCCTATCCGGTTGGAGATCGAGACCCAGCAGCATCTAAGCCAGGTATTTCATATATTTATCCATACTTTGAGCATATCCAGTACCCGGCCAAAAGTCAGCCACATCAATGGCATATCCACCAGCAGCGCTAGTGGCATTATAGGTAGCATCTGTTGATACACCGGTAGCAGAGACAGATACATAACCTTTCACTTCAGCGGCATACCTTCCGGATCGAGATAGAGACTTAGCAGCACCAATAGCAGAGGTAGAGCCAGTTCCAAGCGCAGCACCACCGGATTGAGCAGTCGATCCAGCAGTTGCCTTAGTCTATTCTTTTGGTTATGCTTTTTATTCTGGTGATTTAGCCCTTTATTTAGCCCTTTATGATCCACTTGAACCAGTCGATTAAGCTGTAGATTCTGTTCAAGATACATAGCTAGTAGAAATCTCTGAACTAGAGCCTATTTTTGACGAAAGAGATGCAGAACCCAACTTGGGGATGAGTTGGAAGGTGTGGTCGAAGAGTTGTTTTGGACCAGTTTTGCGCTTTGATTGACGGAAAACATAGTTTGAGGTTAGGCTGGTCCCACCGGACGAACGATTCAATGCCCAACGACACCTGTAAAGTACCCAATCACCGATCAACTTTACGCTTTGTACCCAATCCAACTTTACGCTTTCTGTACCCAATTATAAATCCCCATCCGCCCGCATTAACACATTCCCTTATTATCCCGCAATACGACGTTAACAGTTTGACGTCCACAGGAAGGAGGCCGTTCTAAATGTGTTACCTGTTCTTGATAACACGTGCCCAGTGAGTAAGTCAGTGAGTGAAGCAGTCCCGATAGCCCGTGATCAGGATGGTGTTATACGTGACCAGTTTCAATACCATGTGCCCAGGATGGATATTATAAGTTACCAACAGTTGTAGATCCACCTGCCCAGGAAGGAATATTCTATATGCGGGAACAGTTTCTCATCTCCCATGCCCAGGAGGTAGTTAGTTAGGCAGGTGAGGCAGTCAGGTGAGGCAGTGAGTTAGTGTCAGTAAGTTAGGATCTTTACCAATAGCGCAAAGCACAGTGTTACCAGTTATAGATGATACAACATGCCCAGTAAGCAGGTTATGGTTTCTATTTGCTTACCTGTTTGCGATTACCCATCCCAGGAAGCAGGTTTTTTATTATATGTGTATTTCTGAAGGGCGAGAGAATATAATCACTGAAGGCATGATGTAATAACTGAATCGTTAAGACAGGCATCATCGTAGAAACATGCATCCGTAAAAACAGGCATCATTGTGAAAACATGCTCCCTACGGGATAATTTAGGGAGAATGAGCCCTTTCCCGCCAGAGCTAACTGGGCTATAATCAGCATACAAGAAAGACCTGTCTCGCCAGAACTAACCGGATAATAATAAGAATATAAGGAAATATAGGCCTAGGGGATCCTAGTAGTCCCATACCCATATCTACCCGTAAGGCGAGTAATGGGGCAGTTACCCTCACCGTTCAATGACGATATGTCTTTTCTGGGCACGATCGAATACAAGCACTTGGCTGAATACACGACCTAAAGTTAGATAGTTGGGAGGATAATAAAAGAAAGGGCCCGTTTTCTCTCTACGAAGCCATCCATCGATGTTAAGGTGAGCAAATCAGGTAACGTAATCCTGGAGTCATGAACCTTCCCTTGAAGAAGTCCCCTACACCAAAGAGTGGTTAGCGGAGTTTATAGTGGGAAGCGATGGATGATTTACCCGCCCTGAGAGCTGTGAAGAGATGACCGCTCTGAGAACATGACATAGTTAGAGGGGGGGGTGGACGCCCTTAGAACTAGTGATACGAGGTTAAGATAGCCCTCGATTGGAGATGAAACCTATGTCACCGAAACCTTACCTTCTATCTTCGACGTTCGACAATAAAGTAACGGCGTTATTACATATGTAATTGTTCCAATAACCAGTTACTTAGTGGAAGATCGCGTACGAGTTCCCAATAACCCTTGATTTTGTGCATTTTCAGTCAATCTCGCAGTATGACCAAATTGATTACCTGGTAAAGCGAATAATGGGCGACTTATTGGAATTACTAGGGTACTTTTTCAAATATCTGGTAGCGGGAAAAGGCCCTGAACCCGAGGGATTATACCTACGATGGCTGGTTTTGCTTAGTGAGCGACTGGTAAATCCTTCTCTATAAACCTGGCCTTATAATATGGTAAATTCTCCAGCATAAAGGCGGCCTATGGGGGGGGTGTTTGAGGACCTTACTTCTATATTTGGTAAAATCCTTCCCCTCCCTTGTTTCTTCTTCTTATCTATTCCCACCCAACCAACGAGCTACGCACCTTAAAATTGAGTAAACATAAGCATTGTAGCCACAAGAAAGAAACATGCATTTTACCCTCTATAAGCCCATCGCAATAGGTCCCACTTATTAAATAAAAGTGACAGGCTTGACCATCATACATGCAAGCATGAACAACGGTGCGTCACCTTCCTTATCTCTTATCTCTTTTCCCTTGTTCCTTGTACTATGGAGTATTATTCTTATCCTCTTTCTATCTTTATTTTCCCTAGTTCCCTGCATCTTGGGGTCAATGAACTCTATCCTCAAAACATATTGAACCTATCCCATCTCACCCATATGAGTGTTCTTAGTATGCTTCCTAGTAGTCATATAAGTACTCATACAACAATTCCAACCTAGCCTTAAACATAGAAGGACCAACCTCGTACTATGTTAACTAAGTTTACCATGGAGGATGCTTACCACTTCCTCCCAACATGAGGCCCCTTTATTGTTCCCAACCAAGTTTATAATACAACTTGTCCCCCTCCTTCTAACCATGTAAACATGACACCACCTATCTCATGTAGAACATTTTAATAAATCATGCCATACATGTTAAAATTTGAAGAGAGAATAATTAGAGAATTCACCAAAGTGAAATACTCCCTTAAGATACATTTCCCTCCTCAACAAGTTCCCCAAGTTGAACCTCCAGCCTTACTTCAAAAAGCTCCCCTCCTCTGGAGCCTTATGTACCTACACCCAATAGGTGCGGGGAATGTCTCCATCTCCCAAGATAAGTATTCATGCAACTAATCACAAATACCTAGGTATCTGTTAACAACCTGTTATTACTTGCCTCAGTCGGAAGAATCACTCCGGTATCATTAGCCCTCATGTCATCCATCATGTGACCTCAGTCTATCAGCTTGAGCCAAGTCAAACTCTTGCCTATAAGTTTGATTCTTCCATTAGCTCTTTATGAGTTGGGATTATTCACATTGAAGCTAGCTCATTAGAAGGTCCACCCTTTCACTTATAAATACAACCATTGAGGTCTCTTGCCATATCCATACTAGAAAGCAAGGTTATGCTGCCGGATTTTAACCATAGATTGGAGCAAACAAGGAGTAAAGGACCCTGGTAATCTTGGAGCCCATCTAGCTTCTCCATTGCCATAAAGGTGTTGTTGTAAGTTTGCCTTCCCATTGGTATAATAAAATTATGAAAATTCTTTACTATCTTGTGCACTTGTTGATTGAATGTACGCTTGTACAATTTATTTCACTTGCATGAGGTACACAATGAAAATGGTTAAATGTTAGCTTGTTCTTTTTCCATGTTCTCTCTTTGTCTGTTACTTAAGTCATGCAACCCTTAAGCAAGTATATTTAGTACACCCTAGTTATTAAATATACCCTACAGTAGAAACCCTTGCCCTAGTGAAAAAAAGCGGTGCAAGTACCATAAGTGCAACACTCATAGCACATATGAATGTCGAGTCCTTCGAAGAAATAACTCTGCTTCTCTTGATAAAGGCTCACAATATCCCCAAAATTTAGACATATCAATGATGCACTACCTGTAAACAAAATGTTACATCCCAACTTGATACTTCTTCAAGCCAAGCTCTCCCTCCTCTGCTTACCAACGCTACACCTCCTCCAAAACCCAAATCCTTTGGTGCACTCTCCCTAGTGCAATCATGGGGTGACATTACTCCAAATTCCCTTGAGCCTCCTCAATTCATAGATCCCTCCTGTAGCTCATCAGTTCATGAGGCAATATAAGTAAGATTTTGATTGATTGGAAGGTAAAGCCTGACCTCACACCCATTCACACCCACTCCGAAGACTTGATCAGCTCTTTACAGCAGAAGGAACTCCCATCAAAGAATGTATACGTGTTTTTTCGAAACCACATGCACATATAGAAAGCATTACGCTTTTAACCCCACCCACACCTCTCTCCCTCTCTTTTACCAGCGGTACCAACATTCTTAGTATCAGTATGTCTCTCACTCGTATGTCTTAGATGGAAAGCCTATCGAAAGCCTATTGGAAGCCTATTGGAAGCCTATCGGTACGCTTATAATTACTCTCTCTAGCACAGGAAGGAAATTGCACACTAGCGCGCTATAGAGCCGAAAGATATATATCTCCCAATCGAACGAATGAAACTTTATATCTCTCCAACCCCAGCACAGGAAGGAAACCATTGGTAAGCTTAGATAAATCGGTAAGCAAGGAAGTGTGGTGTATCTATAGCACGCTCCTACTCCTTGAAGCCCATAACCCAAGAAAATGCTGGTGGGGGAAAGGAACTGCTTGGGGGTTGGGGGAGTTGAACAGAGGCCCGGACAAGCGAGAAATTCCTATATATCGAAGGCAATAGGGAGAGGAATTAATGATATCTTTCTTATTCGTATGACGTATATAATAATCCATCTATATATCTTTATTATTCGACAGAATATTTCCTGCAATATCGATTGGTAGGATGGAGGGAGATCGTTAGGGCCGGGAAAGGGATCTCGATCGATAGCAGCAATTACTATGATAGCAAGCGCTTATAACTGGTATAAACGAGGGGGATAGGCAAGAGTGTGGCAAGTCATGAGGCAAGGCGAGGCGGAGGTCCGCAAGTCATGAGGCGAGGCAAGGCGAGAGTGTGGCAAGTCATAAGTAAGAATGAATCTCTAGTTACTTATTTGGTGAGGGACAGTGAGTAATCAATCTATCCCGAAGCACACCAGCGGTAACTCTATCAATTAGCTTTTAAACCCGTATGTGGCTGGCTAGGATATATTGCGGCTGGCTAGTAAATTGCCTAACCAAACAGGTAGCTGCATGAATGTGGGGTAAAGGCCCCCTTAACTAAAAAAAGTAGTAGGGTTCCCTCCTCCTATATTTCAGGGCGAAGTAAAGATTAGTTCTGGTCTGGGCGCCTTATGACTTTCCTTCTTACTTGCCTTATTGCAGTACAATTGTATTCTTGCCTTCTGACTCGCCATAGAGCGGAGAGATGAAGGGGACTGGGCTGGACATGAAAGGAGAAGGATGGATTATTTTCACTGGCCTTAAAGATTAAGAGCTAAAGATGGAGAAGGCACCGCCAGCATTCGTACTGATGCATTTTATAACCGTATTAGCCTAATTAGTAGCTTAAGTAATTGGCTATAGGGTGAAAGAAGCTGTTCGTATTACTAGCCTCTACGGGAACCATTTCCATTCAATATTGCCGCCCTGTAGGGAGAACCCATATATCCCCTACGGGAAACAACTCAGACTAGTCATTACTGATCCTCTCTCTCTAATACTAGTTTTTACCGATCCTCTCTAATAAGCGATATGAGCGATATCTGTCTCTTTATTACTGTTCTTCCGGAGGCCGATGAGCTATTATTTTTATTTCTGTACGGACATGAACACCCTAGTTCTGTCCAGTCGAGATTGTAAGCGAGATTGTATGACACCGATTGTGACCAGTTCTGTAATGCAGTAAATTAAACCAATTGGAAAGGATAAACCATCTAAAGGCAAGGGTAAGGCAATTAACAAAGGCGTTTAAGAGCAGGTTTTAATTGGCTTTCCGCTTCCGCCCTATCGCTCTTATTCCGCTCAATTGACACCCGTTCGGTCTGGTTCAATTCCCTCGTTTGGGATTCGGGCTTGCCTGGGTTCGGGACCTATCCCTGGTTCGGTGTCGAGTGACCCACTCTAAGGAGGAGTGACCCACCTATAACTGTTCACTTTACCCAATTCTATATAAAAGCCCGCCCAACGATAAGTGGACGGACATGGAGGAACCAGAAAGATCGAGAAATGTGGAAGGTGTGGGAAGAAGTGCAGTGGAAAGAAGAGTCACGAGAAGTGCAGTGACCGGTGGATGTGGACTAAAGGACTGAGACTGGGACTAAATTACTTTCCACCGTAGAATCGGAACAGGGTCGGGAACAGAGCCAATATGATGAGCCAGTATGATAAGCCTGTATTAAGGTTTACCCAGGCAGGAAGGTTTACTCAGGCAGGAAGGTGGTATGCCCGGGAAAGGTATGCCCAGGAATGGCAGGAAGGCTGTGTACCAGAGACCTTAGACCGTGAGACTGTGATATGGTTAATGTGCAGTGGTACGTTCAGGAAGGATATTTCTTATTGACAGAAGCGTAGGTCTTAAAGCTCTATCTATAGGTCTAGCTCTATAGGTCTAGCTCAGCTCTGCCCGGTCTAGCTCTAAAGTGTACTTAAGGTTATCTCCCATAGCATTTCCCATGGATAGCTGCTTTATTACTGGCCTACCCTAATAGCATTTATTCAGTACTATCTCTCTCTAGGCGTTTCCCCTATATAGCTGCTTTAGTGTTTTCTCATCCTAATAGCATTTATTCAGGGTTATCTCTCCAGGCGTCTCCCCTCGTTAGCTGCTCTAGAAGTATCCCAACCACTTAGCAGGAATCCGGGTGTGGTAAAGTATAGAGCGGTTTGCCTACTCTTTGGCCCAACTTATTTCATATTCCCTTGGCCCCAACTTATTCCTCATGAGGCGAGCAACTGGACCTTATTTCCTCGGGTTGATCTATTCTTTGGACCCCACCCAGATAGGATATAATAGGCCAGATACTCATATAAAACAGGCAGAGATAAGAGATAGGCTATGATATTCCCCCATATGGCGAGTTCCCCATGACCCATTACCATAACTAGTAAAACCTGCTGATTCTGGAACTGAGGCTGGTAATCCCGTTTCAACTGATGATGCTTGGAATGATAATACTTGGAATGCTCTTGGAATAACTCCGGGGACTGCTGCTAGTTAGACTCCGCCGGGAAATGCTGGGACATTATCTTACCTCCTTCTGGTTGTGTTGGTTATTGCACTCTTAGCTTATCCTAGGCAAGTAATAATTCATTCATGAGGTCTTAAGTAGTGTACCAGATATCAGATATTAAACCCCGCTATAGGTTATGACTGGAGATATCATATATTCAAGCCGTTAGATGTGCCATGACTGCTTAATTTCCTTCTCTCACAATTACGATCTTAGGAGGTGGCTCCCCATATTGAGCCTTAAAGATCTCTCTCCTAGCTAGGTTGTTGAGGTGTGTGGCTCCTAATTCTTAATCTAGCCATAATATATGAGCACTGAGATATCATATATTCAAGCCGCTTAACGTAGCCAGAATAAGATATATCTCCTTATCGTGCTCAACTTCTGATGGAAATGCTGGTGAAACTGGGGGTAATGCTTTTTTCTTAAACTATTGGTACTGAGACTGGTTCACCGGGTGATACTTCTACTGCTGGTGTTGGTGATGAAGGTGCTTATAGTGGTGGTGCTTAAACCGGTCTTTGCATCTGCCTTTGCTTCTAACCGCCTAGACCTCTGCTCTAGCTGCCCGTGTCCTTGTCTTTGTTACTTATATGAATCAACCGAATCAACAGAGTTTACTGAATCAATGGCTAGGCCGGGTACTGTTTAATCAACAGGCTCCCTTGCTTAAACTACTGAAAGGGCTAGGTCTCGCTCTCGAACATAATAATCTCGATCACGAACAGCATAATCTCTCACGATCATCAGATTCTGGAACATTGGCTTATGGAACTGGGGACCTGGAACTACGCCTGGAAGGAATTTGAAAAACCCGGAACACACTAGCATGGCTTCTGGGTCTACTGCTACTGGTGCTGCTCCTGTCCCAACCTATGCCTTTGCCTATAGTGGTTCTTATTAAACGGGTGCTTCAACAACTGAATCTGGACCAGGAACTGCTCCTGGATGTAACACTGCTCCTGCTTCTTTCTATTGATACTATTGATAAGGGACTGGAACTACTGCATCTTGAACTGCTTGTGCCACTTCTGGACCTACTACTTGTGCTTATACTGCTTTATCTGCCCTTGCTTTAGCCAAAAGCCAACCCCAACTTATGCCTAAACAAGTACGCAAACCAAAAGCCTTCAACACCAGCCAAGCCAAGTCTTCTGCCAGAAGCCAACTAGACAAGTACAACAGCCCACCTACAGATTCAACATCCACCTCACCCAAGCATCTCACTTCAACCAACCATATCACATATGCCATCACACCAATATCAATATACTTACTTACGTTGATATACAAATAGAGGGGCATAGTCAACCGAGCGAGAGATTAGGAGTTTTAGGAGCTGGATGAATGATTCCACATAACAGAGCCAGTTGGTTAAGCAGTTTAACTAGTTGCAAGATGTGTGAATACGTATACTCTTATAAAGAACTAGTAACAAATGATTAAAGACTGATTACTATCACTTATATAAAATGTATGCTCTAAAACAGGATGTATTACAGAGCTTCTATGTTGGATTTCCATTAGATTGAAAATGGATATTATATTACTATGAATGATTAGGGTTATAACGTACTCATAATACATGCTTTGATTACACTAACTATCACATATCATAAGCTCAAGGATCATGAAGCTTTATTACACTAATATGATTAGTACGAGCTCAGCTTGATTATCGTATGTGATTCCTGTATTACCATTGCTTGATAGATTAGGGGAAATACGTGTCTCTACATGCTTATTACTAGTCTAGATTAGTACAAGCTTATACTATGATTTGAAATGTACCTTATATTAGGGAAAGTAAGCAACAGGATATGGTATGAATAGAATACAATAACCCTATATGATATGGGCTTACTACTCATTAGATCTATGAGCTGTAATCAGGCTGAAAGGGATAACCCACCATATAGTATATTATTTTTATTATGTAGATACAAGGGATAAGTATGAGACAGGGAAAGTAAAAAGCAGCTTTGATAAGAACCAACTTGTAAGCATAGTGTGATTGAGTAACCTATCATATATAATATATGTAAGTACTTGTAGTTATATAAGCTGTACTACTAGCTAAGCAGTGAAATAATGGAAGTGATTACTAGCTTAGTTCTGATTACTGATATGCTTGATATCTTTATTAGACTGGAATCATAGGAGTCTATTTAATAGAGTAACCCTACACCATGTATAGTTACCAGCCATATAGATTCTCCTTTATGAATAGTTATTGCCATATCTATTCATAAGGCTAATCTATTATCTGGAACTAGAACATTGGTTATAGATAAGCAGTTAGATTTATTATGTAGAATACCATCCATTACTGCCTAATTGACTCTTATTGAGTGCTATATGCTTCCGTATGACCATTATTATGGGAATACAGGAACATTCAGAGCACACATATAAGGGGGGAATAGGCAACCAGTCAACCTAATGAGATATCCAAGGCTACTACTTATACTAATGGCAGTACATTAGCCAAGTTAAGTTAGCTATATCACCAAATAGAAGCTATCTATATAGTACCAATCCCATATTCATAAGTAAGCAGCCCTTTTGGTTTCCATTGATTTGACTACTATGTCATATTAGCTAACTACTATGATTGCTAAGCTCGATATAAGCTAAGGTAAAAAAGCAGTAGAGTATTCAGTCAATCCCTTTCCATTACCAGCTAGTTAAAGCTCATTATAGTGTATTCCAAGTGTTTCATAATTACGGATATGCTTTGATTCCACTTGGTTCATAGATAACACATATAACGTATTCAGTATTCATGTAATCAGTATCCAATACTATTCCCGTAATAGAGATAGTGAACACAAACAGTTCTAGTGACACTCTGTTTAACCTTGTATCTAAGCTTTTATTATGTCATATACGGCTTCTTCATGTTCTAAGCCTAATCATGACCTCACTGTAATACAGCATCCTACTTAAGCATCATGGTTATTCACATAAGTAATTATACTACTATTGACTCGTATGTAATAGTAATTATTATGTACTTTATTCAAAGCAGAACACATACGTATTAGTAACACTGTAAGCTCACTTCTTGTATAAGCTCTTCTCTTACTAGTATTTATTATGCAAAAGAGCTATGATTAATGTATAGGGATTGAACCTATAAGCTCAACTATGTTATTAAGGGGAAGTAATACCATTGAGTTAACCAAATAACTAGATAACTAGTATCTATGGCAATGCTTCTGTGATCTTATAAGCAGTGTAATAACACTGATTTCATATAAGCTTAAGCTCTAAGCTGTAATACTAGTCATAGGTGTGTATTATCCCTATGTTATACTTATATCTTATAAGTGATACTGTTCTATCACATTACCTCACACGTAATAAAGAATAATAACTTACTATAACTAATCCCAAGGATATAGAAACCTTGAGAGAGTCTGTTAATGAACAAGCTACTATGATTGCAGATGTGAATGAAACGGTGACTGGTTGGGAACACCAATACAATGACCTACAACAGTTGTAAGCCAGCAACCAAGGATCTAGGTGCTTACTATGGGATAAGGCCATTAATGTAGTTACTACAAACTGGTGACACTCCAAGAGGATACTAACTAGTTTATCAGGTAAGAGTAGAGGTTGAGCATATGAATAAAGAGCTCGAATAGAAACCAGCTAGAGCTCAAGTCCTATGGAGATACTTCAATATTGCGACAAAAGAAGACTTGGCAGCATTGGAAACAGGACTGCTACGGTTACTAAAGTCAACAAAATTTTGTTAAAGCAAAGGTTGAGCCAAGCAGCTGCTAACAAAAGGGAGTGCTTGGTTTTCACATGTAAAGGAAGTAAAGAATATACTACAGATGATCATTAAGAAGGGACTGCCATCTTTCTTTGATGGCAATTTACCTAGCGCATCTTTCTAAAACCTAGCGTTTACTTTTTGGAGACCTTTCATTTCATTTTTGGGGATTTTCAGGGTTCTAGGGGTTTATGCAGCGAAGATGTCTACCAGTCTAAGGGTTGAAGATAGGCTGGATGGATCAGCCAACTTCAGATCATGGAAACACAGAATTCTTCTGATTCTGGAAGAGAATGACCTATTAGATAGATCATGTCATGCAAGTCATCCCAGAACCAAAAGATGAAGAGGCCAAAGCAAGACACAAGAAGAATGAAATCAAGGCTAAAAGGATATTTATTGTCAGATTAAATCAAGGATCACTTGATTCCTCATGTGTCAGAATTGAAGACTCCAAAGTAAAGGTTTTATGCCTTAACCAGATTGTATGAAAAGCAAGAACACCGGCAGAAAGTTGACATTAAGGCATCAACTTAGAAACGTGATGATGAATAAGTCAGATTAAGTTTCCACGTACTTAATGGGGGTTTATCAGATCAAAGAGAAACTTGCAGCTATTGGAGATACAGTGAAGATGCGGAACTAGTGACTACCACTATAAATGAGTTTCCCTCTTCTTTGGATTCGCTTGTTCAGGGAATTTGTGCAAGAAGGAAATTGCCCAAATTTGACAAGTTGTGGACTGACTGTGTCCAAAAATAAGCAAGGTTAGTATCCAAGATGCAGAAGACGAATGACGAAGAGAATCAAGCTCTTGCTGCTCATGCAAGGAGAGGAAGAGGGAGTTCCAGTAATAATAAACAATTATAGAAGACCTGTACCAGATCACAAGAAGGATTTCTTCAAGATCCAATGTTGAAACTGTCGGAAGTTGGGACACTTTGCTTACCAGTGTTCTCAAGGGAAAGGAAAGAGCAAAAAAACATAATGCACATGTAGCAGACATGGATGAACCTTCACCTCATAAGAATACAAAGGGAGTATCAGATGATGAGTATGTCTTTGTATCAGCTCTTACAGGTACCATCAATCACTCAAGGGAGTTCTATTTGGCTAGTGGACAGTGGTGCTTCTAAGCACATGACAGGTTACAGAAGTTATCTTACAGATTTTATAGAGAAGGATTCATCTCTTCAGGTGGAGCTTGGAGACAATTCCAAGCATGCAGTAAAAGGAGTCGGGGGAAGCCTCTTTCAAGCTAGATTCAGGTAACTCCATTATTTCATGCTTCTATCTGCGACAACAATAATCATGAAATTACCAGTAGTTGGTGGGGTGAGGAAAAGCAGTTTCAAGCTAGAGATATACCCTGTTTCAAATCTAAGGGAACCTTACAGACACACAATTGCCTTAGTGAGCAGATTGTATGGTGAGAGTGCCACACATTAAAGGGATTCCTCTTCTACATAGCATACTATAGGAAGGGACAATTTCATGTAAGAAGTTGGATTTGTCTTTAAGGCTTTGCAATTGGTGCAAATTCCATAGAAGGGGTAGTGAACATCATCTAGTAAGTAAAATCGCATTAGAGAGCGCGCAAATGGCTTCTGAGTATGCTTTGAAATATGCCTTCTAGCTTTATTAAGGCTTTTCCAGGGATTGAAATTAGGAGGCTGGTGAAACAAGAAAGGCTGGGAATGCTGCTCCTTGTGCAGCTGCTGGGAATCCTTATTTTATTACTGCTGGAACTACTTCCGCCAATCCTTTTGCTCTTGGAAATTATCCATTTGAATAAGAAACGTATAATAAACGCATAGAACATTATCCACTTTAAGAATAAACGTATAATATAACTATACATTATTATCCACTTTAATAATAAACGTACAATTAATAGATAGAACATTATCCATTTGCCTAATAAACGACCCGGAGGGACTTTCCTGAGGTACGAGGGGAAGGACAATGAATAGGGATATAATTAGTAATTGAACTAATAAACGTACAATGAATAGATATAACATTAGTAATTGGAACTCATAAACGTCCAATCCACTGCGTACATACATCATTTTCTAAGGAAAGACTAATACCTAGGTAAGTAATAATTGATAAGGAATACATAATCGATATTGTTAAGCGTAGTTGTATTATGCCGAATGATAGGTGAGGAGGCTTGCCGACTTAGGAGTGTTGTGTAACAGGTGGAGTGATTAGAGTAGGAAACACTTCAATAAAGCAAGTAGGCTTCATAAAGTAAATAGCAAAGGTCAAAGTGCCTAGCAACTAAGGATTCCAGAAGCAGCAGTATCAGAATTTCCAGCATAACCAGTTTCACCAACAATAGAATAAGTAACAATCCCAGCAGTTGGAGTTCCAGCCTTCCCATCAGCACTAGTTTTATCAGCCGCAGTTGAAGTAGCTTTCTTATTAGCCCAATCAATCCTTGTGAGTGCAGGTCGTGGTGAAAGCGAGTGTCTAGTGATAGTTTGTATTATTTGTATCCCTATTTAAAGAAAACTCTACAAAAGGACAAAACATGGAGAGAAAATTAGTCATTTCATTCATAAAAGGACAAGACATAGAGAGAGATTAGCCTTACTTTGTTCGACAAGAGTAAAACCTTATTGATCTCCCAGCGTCTGATTCTTTGCGGCTCGTCTCTCGTTCTCGTACTTATAAGAGCGAATTAATGTCCTTCGCTCCTTAACTAACTCTCGGATTCAGGCGCTCAGGCCCAAGGCGTGGGGGATAATTACTAATTAATTGAGTTACCTATCGAACAAAATTGAGTTCTTGTCACTTTGCTAAAAGCCTTCCTATTGCATGGGTTGAAGTAGTACTTGGTTCAGTCTACAGAATGAAGTGAAGTTGAAAGTCAAGTAGTTGTTGGATTTTTGTAACTGCCCTTTGGATTCACTACAGCCAGGCGATCTTGGAAGGACTTACTTGGTACGGCACTTAGACGTTTGCTATTACAAATATGTTGTTGCTTCATACCCAATTCCCCCTATTTCAATTAGTTGTAAGTAATAGGGTGGAGAACATGGGTGGCTTAGATACCTCTATGGGGAGTGATAGAGATTCAAGTAGAAAGAAAGCTAAGCATCGACATCAAAACCTGGATCTCCTAAGGACTCCTGGGCTCGCCTACCAGAGATTACCAGCCTTGACTGCATCGACACGCATCGACTATTTATTGGATTGGCTCTTGGATTTAGTGCATGAACTGAAACCTGGCATTGAAACCTTGGCATGGAATACCGACATGGATTGCATCCACACCTGCTGCGACTAGCGGCTCCCGTCAATGATAAGCTCTGTGAGGTGGAAAGGCCAAGGGAAGAGTTGAAAGGGTAGAGAACATGGGGAGATAAATCTTCGCTGGGTATTGAGATTGGATCATATTGGGACATTAGATGGGGACTCGGGAGATGATAAGTGAACGAAGGGGGTGTGCTATTGTGAATGAGGGGGACGAAAACGGGGTATGAATCGGTACTAACGATGGTAATGAAGGGGCCGAAAGATTGTGAATGAAGGGGACGTGTGATTGGGTCAGTTGAAACTCGTCTCCCGGAAGATGAATCAGTGGGAACTCATCTCCGCAGAATACTCATCATCCGTTGCTAGAATCCAATTGAATCACCTCGCCCCTCCTACCTCTAAGAGTTACTTAATGTCCCTCGAATTTATGAAATCATCTATCCCGGAGACACACCTCCCACTAGTCGACCAATAACCCACAATATATCCAAATGACTCCGTACAATATAAGATGTGATAATAGCACCGTACCACAGCTCCTCCAAAGCTCCATATTCAACGCACATCCTAACCAAAGGAATAAAGCGCTCTCCTTCCATACAAGATAATAATATCGAAGTGTCCCGGATAGCAACAACAGCTCAGGTACTAACCCACAGCATAATAATATATCCCGCATAAACATAGAATCACCATCCATCCAAAACACCGCTGCTGCCCTGCCCTTCCTCAACTCCGGTATCCCTCCTCCCTTGTATTTGATCACTTCATTTCATATGACCCCTCTATTCTATTCTATCTTTTGCTCTCGCCCTGAACTGGAAACTAGTTTTGTAACACTACTGGCTGAGTAGCCACAGGGGATTCCGGGGATTTTTCCCCCTATCTTGCGGGAGGATTGGTATTGATAGCAGCCCCTGCAGCAGCCGATGGACCTTGGGTAAACGAGGGTAGTGCTGGATATAATGCCCGTATTGACCACAAATGGTGCAAGCTTGGTTCGTACGAAGTTGAGGGTTCTTACCTTGCTTAGGATGATTATTTGGATCCTAATTTTGGTTTGCGGCATTATGATTGTCCCCAGCATAAGCAGGCTTATTAGGAGGATTGCCCCCTACATGTTAATTCTGGTTTTGAACCTTATTATTTCACTTTTTATTCTTCTTAGTGTTCCGTATTTTTCTTGTTGGGCGCAGCTTGCTGAACAAAGACTTGGCCTTGTAAGGGAGGATTAGGTTGAACCATGTTGGCTTGAGCCGGAGGTAACTGAGTCCGTGGTGCTAGAGCTACTGGCAGATGGCCAGGAAATGGATAATAAGGGTTTTTTATGAGGGCCCGCCATATCGCCAAATTTGCACCTCCGGTGAAAGTGGAAACACCCGTTGCTTAGCCTAAACCAAATAAGATAATATAGCTGGGGGCAAGGCCAATAATGATGGGGGCACTAGTGTTTTTCCTGGGCCGGCTATGGCCACTTCAACCACCGCACCACTAGGATTGTCCCTCCTTGTGCTCTTTGCGACCCTACCCAACCACGCTACCAATAAGTGCCCGAAGCTCCCAGAATTAAGGGGACTGGCTTCATCCCCAAGAAAAAGAGATCAAACAAAATTGTTATGGTGCCCATAGTATAAATCCCATTGGGTTTACTACTCTTATAATATATATAGACCACATTCCAAGTAGCAGTATTAGATTCACTGGTGACCTATAACATAGGGAATAAAGGGGAAGCGATTACACTGCCTACTTAATGGGGTTGAATCACTCTGCATAACCTCGTACATATATCTTAGGTAGATATGGTGATAAGCTTAACCTCAATCGAACATAGTAGGATAAGGCTTTGGTTCCACTATTCACTCAGATTATACGCATATCTAAGCTTATGGAATTACGTGCCTGTAGATTTACCTGATATCACATATATATTATGTTCATAGTAAAACACGTAGATCTCTACTAATATAGTGACATAGACTAAGCTGCCTTTGATACGTAGCAACTATGTCGATTTACCTTAGTCACCGGCCAATCTCATACTTGTACGGAATCAATTAGGCATGTAATGGGAATACTACATCCTTTCCATAATATATGACTAGCTTCTCCACTTGGTTAGCTTATTCCAACTACAACATGGAAGATTGGTCCCTCTTTTGGAAGGTGGTAATCCAATCCCTATCAGAGATAGGTACCTCTTAGTATAAAACTATGGAAAGCCAAATCATAGTTATATCAATACTCGAAAGGGTATGAGTATGGGAATATAAGCAAATAGACATGACACACATAGGGAATGGGCTATAAAAGGTGAACAAAACTACCTATAGCTTTGAGTTAATAGTGGAAAGCAATGACCCTATCTAAGCTTAGTGTAAATGGAAGTCAAGTGTTTCATCATAATTAGATGGAGTGCTTACTATTACAGGCGTAATTACGGTCTATGATGCTAAGGTAATCAAGCTTGATTATGGTTACATCATTAACCTTTATATCTCATTGCCATTCTTGGTTTGGGTGTAAAGTATAGGCTACTACTTGAAGTAAGAGCTTTATTGCCATATGTTGCTATATATGAATAACCAACCACCCTGTATCGTAGTATGTATCCTGCCTTTCCTTATTCATATGGTATTCTCCATATTCAGCGGTAAATAAGCTTACAACTACTTGGGTAGGGCTATTTTGGTATAACTAATCCCATTGAATCTAAGAGAGCTTTATTATACTCTACCTATACTTGCAAGCTTTTCCCTAATTAAGTGTAGTAGTTAACCAATGAGATTTACAATTGAATAAGGAAACTGGACTACATCTTATATTATAAATGGCAGTACTTGTATCAAATAAATCATCATTACTTATGTGATTACTTGGAACAGTAAACCAAACATAATACTAAAATAAAACATAGTACAAAGAGCTCATATTACCTCAAATGATCAAACATATGGGAATAGTACAGTACATTGAATAATAACATATGACTATAAGCTTGACACTGATCAGAGCTTATGAATAGTGGAAACCAATGACCTCAATTGATTCACTCTAACTAATAACTTACTTCACCATAACCTTGTAAGCTTCATGTGTTCAATGGGAATAAGACATGGATTGGATCTTACGTATTATGTGTAATTAATAGCATGTTATAAGCTTATCTTATGGTTATAATAGAGCTTATCATATTCAAGCTTTAATGAAGAGCTAATAGCTTTTAAATCATAGTAACTAGTGTAGTTCCATATTAGCTAATTGTTATACCATAATAAACAAAGTTCTATAGTAATCATTGTACTAGAGATAGGGTTTTAGTATTACTTATACATAAGCAGTCTGAATTACTATCACATAATACCAGATAGGTTATGTAGTGTTTACTTATGTGATTATCGTGTTCTGTGTGAGGCTTTGTTTCCATTGCTTGTTCATAGAAGCTGGTGTTAAGCTTTCCATTACTCCAAGCTTCCAACATGATTACGGTGTTTCCATATTGAGTGCTTATGTGTAATCTCCCCTTATTAAGATTAAGGTCATAAGAGTTACCCTAATAGTCAGCTTGCTTGTAATCAGAGTTAAGTAACACACCAACTTTATTAGGGTTATTCAGTAGAATGGTTTGATTCCAGTCATATTAATACTAATATAAACAAGTAGTAACCGGTGTGATGATGCCGTACTTTCCATATGATATAAACATGCTCTATATTTGGCTTTATTACTGTAATTAAGCTCATATAACTCTATTACAACACGTGTAACTAAAGCTTATAGAAACAACCATATTACGACACAGCTTGCTATCAGGTTACAGGATAGAACGAACACCATTTGATTGCTATCATTTACTCAGTGCAATTACTACAACTATTTTATTAGGTTAATGCTTGATACCACTAGTAATACTGGTAAAGCTATGGGCGCTTAGAATACAAGCCTTTTCACACAGTATTCAATGTAACACGTAACGGATAGGGTAATATCCATAATGAAACAAAGGATATCAGTCTCTACATGTATGGTATAACTATGGTTTCATATTATATTGTCACACATTACTTATGAGTAGTATGAGACCTATTATGAACACTAACTAAGCATGTTGTAATTTCAGCTAATTCCATGGGAATGATACTCTTAGTTCTAATAACCTCTTGCTTTATTAGATAGAGCTAGTACATATATTAAAGCAAACGTAATCAATGAAGAGTGGTAATAATCACAGTAAACACATAACCAATCATTATGGAACAGTGATTACTCATATTACTAAGATCATGTATGGAGAAAGCAATGTGTTTCATAGAGATCATCTTACTAGTATAGCTAATCATATCAGAATAACACATATCCATAAGAGTGATAGTACGGGCTATGTCACTAATTCTAGATAGGTAACAATGGTTACAAGCCTATTCAAGCTTACATGGTTAGAATCCATGACCTTAACTATTCCCATAGATAACACGTGGTTAACAAAATCCAATACAAACGATAAACAAGCTTAAGTGTTCTTAAGCTAGTAATAGTGAATGAAGGATCTGTGTAGGAAAGAGATTATGAGTTAAGTAGTATAAGAGTTGTAGTTGGTAAGTGTAGTAAATATATTAGAAGTATAGTCTAAGTATGGATTCCTTGTTCCTTGGCTTTTATTTGTTGGTTGAGGTTGGTTGAGGAACGAAGTATCAACCGAACCTTTCTTCGTTCGGTTTAGGTGAACTTAATAAAGAACTTGTTTAGTACTAGGAGTTTCTTATTTGAGATAGATCGAACAACTACAGAACAACTAAAGGCTTATAGATCTAGATATAGAGGGAAAGAAGAGCTTCTTGAGAGCTGATCCAAAGAGTATAGGGTTGTTGGGTTTGTTGGGCAGGTATGGGCTAAACTAAAGGTAGATAGAACAAGGAATAGTTTTCATTATATGTCTAATAGATATATAATCTAAAATATATAGTATTTTTTTTATAGAGTCCTACTGCTTTATAATTGATTGAAGCACCACTCCCTGTACCCAGCTTAAGTAGGAGCATCCTAACCAGTAACAGATATAGATCCATCCCTATAAGCACCGTAAGTAGATTAAGTAGTGATTGATCGAGGAGCAGCAGTCTAAGCATAGGTATAAGTCTCACCCTTAGTAGATCGAGAGGGATAAGGGAAGGTTAGTAAGGGTCATGTTCCTATGCTCTGATATGTATTGCTTTATAGAGTTCCTAAGACTAAGATTGATGGGTGTAGGACACGACGACCTTTTCTCGCTTGAGTAGCTATATAAAATATACCAGCGGTGATATCTAGACTAAGTCCTGATGGCAGACTATCAACGAGAGATATAACCCCAGTTGAGTCTTTAAGGCACTATGGGATTGATGACAATATTAAGCACTATTAGAGTTTATTAGGACACAGAACTCATATGATTATAGATAAAGATGATAGAGCTATAGGGTCAAGTGATATCACTAAAAGATCAGGTAGCCGTCTTTATAGCATCTAGATCAAGGAATTTATGTAGCATACATTCTCATGTGACTAGCATTAGGAAACAAGTTTTATTACAAGCTGAGAAGCTTCTAGCACTTCCTCTTCCTACACTATTAGGTATAGATACTAAGGCACAAAGTTTAGTGCAGGATGAGGAGGGGATTAAAGAGATATATAATTCAAGTCATTTTGTACCATGGATACATCTAGCCTTTTCAATATGGATAAGTAGCTAATTTTTTATAGTATTACGCGTGGAAGGAAATGACTATCCGAATAATGATTAGGCATGGTATGAAATAACTGCTGGCGATATATTCCTTGATTTACAGCTTAGAGGTATTCCTTGCTAGGTTCATCGCATAGAGAAAGAGAGGTTCATTGGAAATCTAGGTTCATTGATAGGCAGCCTAGGATTTACAGCCTAGAGATTCATCAAGGCATAGAAAGAGATAGATTATTAGATAGGGAGGGATAGGACCTTTTCCTTACCCGGACTGCCTTTTCATGTGATAGCTTTACATCACCGGACTTATCTATGACTAATTAGAATTGCTAAGACAATTGCTAAGACTAAGAATACTAATAAACTAAGACTTATTCACTACGCTAGATACTAAGAGGAAGTCAGACATATACGCATGGATATAAACTACTACCCGAATTATGATGGATGGAACAAATAACTTGGGATCAATGAACTCATTCAGATAGCCATTAATTACTATCGAGATCACTACATGAAAAATTACCATGACGGAGGAGGATCGTGATGGGGACTTACCTTTTCAGATTTTATAGAGCTTGGACCTCTCCACCCATGTTAATCCACCAAGCTTCGGCCTCAGGCAATCCCAACAGGAATAAGGAACCACTAACTCATTGAACAGGCCCACGCAGCATGAGTTGCCACGATTTGCCGCCAACCATCATGAAATGAAATTACCTCGTCTCCACCGACCTAGTCTTTTTGGGTCCACCCACCTAGTCTTATCTCCTTACATGGGGCAGGGATCGATCCCCTTTACCACCCGGGTAAGCTGATCTACACGGTGCTTTCGAAAGTGGTGGGCCCACTTTTTTTCTTTATTTTATAGCTGGTTCCTCTATTGCCGGAAGCTCGCTCATAGCTCATAGAGAGGTTTAGAGCTCCAGCGAGAGAATAGCTCATAAGCGCTGGTGAGAGGTTCAGAGCTTTATTAATTCTTTCTGTTATCCCTTCTACCTCAGTTTAGGGGAGGCTCGCCCAAGCTGCAATGAAGACTAATTAAGATCTTTATTTAGTTACTTGTCCTTGCCCAGACAGACCAAAGCAGCCCGAAGACCAAAGGAGATATTAGTTGCTTTATAAAACATATTTATCAAGTTGCTTGTCTCAGTCCCAGGCTCAACCATAGCGCATAGGGACTCGTAGCCCACCTAATCAACTAGCCCAACATCTAAGAAGATATGACCACCACCTAATAAGATATGGATTATGGACTGCCCAGAGCTTTATGAATTACAGGAGCTCTCTCAATTACAATTACTGTCTAGATAAATAGCAGCAACAGAGAAGAGGCTATGTATAAACGTTCCATCTATGAATTCTCAACTTAGTAGAAGATACTATGAATTCTCTCTCAACAACGTTCACTGCTGGCCTCATTATCTATGAATTGTAAAGGTGAGCAACTTATACTTAGCCGGGTTCACAACTTAGTATGAGCGGAGGAGATGGATGTTTATATTTACATTACATTACATTGTGGGAGCAGGGGGGGAGGAACAACCCTCAATATAGGGGTGGCTCAAGCAGCCTCCTTCGGGTCAGCTTGGGAATTACGTCCCTGTCCTTTCCCTAAAGAAATCTGAGAGGAGCTACATTATTAACTTTCCATATTGACTCTTACCACCGAGAGATAACTACATTAACTATTACCACCGAGTACAACCAAGATATTGACTTAGAAATAACTATAAAAATAACATTCAAATGTCATGAGTGTCACGTATTATAAGCATCTTTACATAGTTTAGCTTGTCTGGCTCCTATGTATTGATGTGAAGTGAAGAACTCGCGGATACCTCAACGATATACGTTTATCAATTTACACCCAACCAAACTAACTGCAAGCAAGTGAGAAGTGAGTGGCGATTCGATATGGATTTCTTCTTCAGTTTTACTAGTTCAGTCAGTAGTTCAGCCAGTCTCTCTATATACAATGCTAGCAACAACCTCACTGGATCAGGGATAGACTAAATAATATCTTCATTTACTTGATGGTGGGCGGTGGGTCTTTTGAGCAATGAAAAAGAGTATTATACTACGTTGATAGTAGTTCTTTTTATTTCTTGTGATCTTTAGAGTGATCAATCATGTTCTTGAGTAGTAGTCATCCTTGGATCGTTGTTCGGATTAGATACCTATTAGATTAGACCCTTTATCAAACGGTTGGAGGGTCCGAATCAAGCGAGCAATAAAACAATGATCAATTATACCTTTACACCTCTTGTGTTCTGGGTTCATTTGAGATCAGTGCTCACTCAATAACCACTAACGAGAAAGGAATTCGAGTGTGCTCAAACATTGATCGATTATAAATGGAACGGGGGTGAATGACCTATCCCGAATCGGTTGCTCTTGAGAGTGATTGCTCTTGAGAATGATTGCTCTTGAGTGCTCACTCAAACAGATCCTTTCTTTCTCTACAACGATCAATCATCTCTTTGTCGTTATCGATGGATTTATTAGAATTCCTTTATTGGGTAAGACCCCAAAGACCTTACCTTCTAATCCCCCTTCTGCCCAACGATTTGGTTTTGGAAGGGCAGGTTAGCGACCAAAGGCCAGACAACGAAGGAGTATACATTGTAAGGTTGAGCAGAAGTTCGACCTAATGAGCTTAATGAGGAGCAAGGGAATGAAAACTGAACTTATAAAAACAACATTCTATGACCACATATAGATATCCTTTACAAAGCAAGTGTGTTAAAAGCCCAGTTCCTTTTCTAACACATATTAAGCTGAGTCAAGAAGAGTGGGTTCAGAAGGTCAACCTTCCTGTGCTCACTACACATTCGAGGTCTAAAGGGAGGGAATTACCTTATTGATAGCTCGATTAACGCTTTGGTCAACACATAGAAACTACCTTCTGTGAACCTGATTGAGTGAGCACTTTATTTACTCTTGATGAGAGTGTTAGTGATTGTTGATTAAGCAATTAACACTATATAGAGAGAAGAGATGTAAAAACATCTATTTACTCATACTTCTTGAGCTCAAGAGTGATCATAAATCACTAAAAATCTCACTTGATTAAACGCACTCAATCTCTTTATATATTTTTTATAGGTTGAAAAGGGTTTTCGAGCTCATCTTAGAATGTGGAAAGAGAGAAAGACTCTTTTCAACTTCTCCATTTTCACCAGGTAAACCCTTGTTACTGGTGGTTTAAACAACGGGATCTGCTATTTAATATGATTAATATGGGGTAGCTTTAGATACGAATGATCCACATATGGATATGGATCGGGATCTCCAACTAGTGGCTTTGGATCTTATACTCAATTTTGGCATCTGCATCTGGTGGAATTATAACAGCACCCTATCCCGCTGCTTTTCCGACCTAGGCTACTTTCTTTGTTGCCATCTCTGCCTCTGGTGCCTTTACTAATTAAACTGGACCATCAAGGTCATCACCTGGGTAAAAAGCCTATGCCTACTTTGCCCATGCTACCTTGGCTGCTACTAACTATGAATCTTAATATGGCACGGGATATGGAACTTAAACCCGATCTCAAACGGAAACTGCATCTGCTGGGTAAACTGATGCTACTTATGGCGCTGGTGGGTCGATCAATCATGTAGGTAGTAGGACGTGTAGGGAATTCGCTCTACAGAGTATATCATAACACTATATTATATATGAACATAAGTTATAGGACCGCTTCTGGTAACAGATGCTTATATGCTCGATCCGCATCTACTATAAACAATGTAGCCCAACAGTACAGCTCGTGGAATAACACGCTATTATTAACCACTGCCTAACTAACCCTTTGTTTGTAAGATCCCCATTACCCCTTTTCTCCCTAACGGGAGATTCCTTTACCGGTAGCTTTAACTCCCTAACCCAGTATATATATAAAGACAGTGGGGAGCCCGTCTATGAACCTTGGGATGCAGGAACCAACCTAGGAAACCTAGGGACTTGCTTTGCGGCCAAAAGAGAAAATGCTGTACTAGAGAGGTTAACCCTATACGTGCTGGCCATAAGAGAGGTGCGGAGCTCTTTTCTTTCCATTTATATATTGTAGGAAGTATTATTTGCCCCAAGGTCCAGCCTTGGATCCCGAGGTGAAAGAAAGGAAATAAAGCCCTTCGGCCTTCTATATTATATTATTCCCTCAAGATACTATGTTTAGCTTATCCTCCCTTACTTATTCTTCTTAAAGAAGGAAGAAAGAAAGGCGTAATTACATATATAATAATAATGATAATAAAATAAAAAAGAAGTGATACAAAACCAACAAACCTTTTTAAGCACAAAATAGATACACAAAAAAAGCAAACCTTTAATTCATGGGTTTAGGTAGTCTAGGGAAAGAAGAAGGCACCCCCAATCATTGAGTTTGAGTCATTAGTTTAGGCCAAGATTAAAGAAGAACAACCAAGATGAGACAAGGAATTTCACAACTGGGTATGACGTGGGATCTTTGCTTCTTCCTCATTGGATCTTTTGCAAGTCATTTTCACTTTTTTCTTTTGAATACCCTTTACTTGAGGGATCTTAGCATTAAGAGAGATTGGATTGGAGCTAACTCGATGCTAATTATTTGATTTCAATGTTCAGTAGATTTACTTTGAGCCTCCGAGTTAAGAGAAAGCTATCCTCCCTCCCACACAATATATTTATGTATATTGATCGTACAGGGTTTCAGGTGATAGATATCAAGAAAGGAAGAGATCAAGTTATGGAAACCTAAAAATAGGACAAATGAGCCATTGTTCAATTTCATAGCAGTAAATTGGGACTATCTCCCTCTAGTAGTCTTGTTCTTGGAAAAAAAAAATGATTGACTCATTGGGACATGGTTAGGTTGTAATCCATCTCCATTGTTTGTTTAAACCGTAGTCATTCAGTGTTGTCTTCTCTAGGCACTTTCCGTGATGAGCATCCTAGGACCTTTTTGATTCTAATATCCATGATAGTCCCAAGATAGCACTCCCCTCCTATTATAGGTCATCATTGGACCTCATCCTCCAAATAGGACACTCATCATTCTAGCAGTGTTCGAGGTGCAAGGAGTGTGGTATGTCTTATCTGCAATTATCTTCAATCCAAGGTTTTCAATGGTAGCATTGATAAGCTCACTAGATTCACGTGGATTTTAGTATAGAGGAATGTCCCTCTTTCCTGAGACACTTTCATTGTCGTTTATTACATTCCACAAGCTTCTTTGAGCTTTACACCTAATTAGAATTGTGATGAGGACCCCTTTCCTCGACCTCTACCCAGATATTTATCATTACTTTGTGCTAAGAGATGCTATCCTCTGGGGAAAATTGAATTCTTGAACAAGGTCTTTATAAGTACCAATTCATGATAGATGCCAAGGATGTTCTCTGTCTTCAAGAGATTTACCCTCACAATGTGGGGAGTTTGTTTCTCAATATGATCTTATCCTCCAAGACCATATAACTTATCGCGTTTAGAGTATAGGGAAAGTGGAGGTAATGTTTTTAGGGCATTTTCTTTTAAGCTGTTGTGACAAGAATGTATTGACCAAAATCCCAAGCAAGTTAATTCACTGTAAATTACCTTATTGATGCAAATTACATAACCTTTAATTGAACAATTTGTTGGTCATTATCTTCATCTGCTGTCATACCTTGCATTGTTTACACAATAAACAGCTGTTGATAGTACTTTAATGCTCATTACATTCTATTGAGATAAAATCGGTGATGAAGGTAAGTGTGTTATGGACTAATTAATCACTGTTTTAACTATTCTGATTGGCTCTCATAATAAGATATCTCTTACCTAACCCTTAATCGTTACCTTGTTGGCATTAATTGGTCTCACATTTCAAATTGTTGTATGGGTTTCAATTTGTATCACTGTTGACAACTCTCATATCGGCTGCCTTACACCTCTGGTTGTTACCAAGTTACTGTTGTTACGAGGGTTTTATCTAAAAAGAGGATTTGAGTAGGATCTTTTTGCTAGTCCACTGCCATAATCATTTTAATTCCATAAGTATTGACAGCTTTGTAAACTATAGATGGCACTTTGTTGATCAATATTTGGTTATAAAAAATCATAAATTGATGGGATTACTATTCGCTTCTGTTCACTGTTATAGACCTATGATATCAATATCCTAAGTGTATAATACATGACAATCATTGAACAATCTGAGGGATCTAATCACTTGTTTATGACACAAATATTCTTTGGCATATTGGCTGTTAGTACATTTCACATTTGGGATAAATCTAAGTATGTTTGACAGACCTCCCTTTGGTTAATATAATCTTGTAATGCTGTAGGTATGGTAGACCTCTGTTGATGCAAACTAAGTGATTACTATACCTCTGATTAGCACAAATATTTCTGCCTCTCAACATCTCTTTGGCTAGTATATTTATGACAGTCATTATAACAATCTTATAATGAAATCGTTGAGTATTATTTCACTGTTTTTATGGACTCTTTTTACTATACAGTCCTATAACCAATTAATATCATATTACAAGGATCTTAGCATATTCCATATCTTATATAATTTGAGGAATATTTTTATGGTTGGTTATGGTCATCATACCTTTGTCATACTGTTGCTAATATTTCACACTAATAAAAATATTTCATAATGTTTTATGATCCATAGAGGGCAGCCTCCTAATCCACTGTTATGGTGCCACAAACAGCCATTCTAAATTCGTTGTACGTACTCCCTAGGTCTCATGCTTATGACTGTTTTACACATCTAACTAAAAGAAATAGAAAAAACTACTTAAAAAAAGGTTATAGCGACTAGAATGGATAAGATACGCCACACAGTCATTGTTGCGAGTGCTGTCTTAATTAATAAATAGATAGTATCCTTCTACTAAGGGATTTAAGAAGCAAGTGGTTTTGGAAGCCCAGCCCGTGACCAATGCTCTGTTGAACGCCCGTGCAAAGCTCTAAGTTGAGTTAATTGAGCTGGTCTCTAAAGGTTAGTTAATACGCCCGCCCACCAGGTTGTGAAGCAGTTGGTTGGTAGCATGGGAAAAACATTTATCCAGCAGGCATATAAAGGTTATAAAAGTGCCTACCCGACTTCAAAGTTTGGCTGTTCTGTAAGCAAGTAAAGCGTTTGAAATGTCAGGGAAGCAATTCACGCCTTAGTAAGGTAGTTCCCAGCAGTTAAAGAGGCACATAAAACTCGAAAAGGAGGTGGTTCTCTGCAGTTCAAGATGCACATAAAACTTAGAGGTGGTGGTTCAAAAGGTGCAAGTTTTTGAGTCTTCCTCGGTCCAGTTTTCCTTATTGAAATCTAAGAGGCACCCTCGTGTTTTCGGAGGTAAAAAGTGGTGACCTAGGTCGAGGTTGTCTTAGATAATTCATCTAAGTAGGAGAATCAGTTAGTTAGCTATTCGTTAGTGTTTGTCTAATAGAATAATGAGTAAGTTAGGAGGAGAATGAGTTAGTGAGGGTTTTTAGTTTTCAAGCCTTGTAAAAGAGAATGATTAATTTACCCGAAGTTGTTGCTACTTGTTTTCTGTACGTGATACCTCTTCGTCACACGGCTCTGCTCCCATTCCGCATAAAATGCTCTGTCCTGGGAATGAGATTGGGAATCCTTCCATCGACTCTCAAAGTACTTATTGCTCATGTTTGGTCACAGTAAGAACGATTGTAGCATTCGCGAAGGAGGGGCGTGGCACACATAGTGAAACGTGTCTCCCC
>BSBM01002357.1:0-147500 GCA_027924585.1 Larix kaempferi
TTCACCAGACTATGACCACATATCAGATCTCATACAACCAGGTTCGATTAATATTTTTATATTTTTGATATTTTTGACAACTAGTTGTGTCTAATTAGTTGACTAAAATGTTGGAACTATATTTTCTCCAGGGCACATATGCGCAGTGGTTTCCCCGAGACGCAATGCATGGCGCACTGACTATTGGCTGGCACGTTGCTTAGAGAGGAAGCAAACCCTAAATGTCCCATTGCGGGACTCTGAGGGAGTTGATTTTCCGATTGGGTCGATGGTTATAAAGGGAGAATATTTGAACCAAGTTTCCCACTCAACAAATAGAAAAGGGTATACATATGAATATTATAGACTAGGTGAGATTGTATACCATTATACAAACTTAGTTATTGGCACAGACCTCCAGCTGCAAACAATTCCAAGGAAGAACTCATCAAAGGCACAATACTTATTGCCTTATTCCGAGCACGAGAGGTTAAAGGAAACCATTGGTATTCGAGGTGATCCTGATGGTCTAGTCAAATGACCATAGGCAGGTAATCTGGTAAGTGGTTTGCATGTTTTATCAAGTACTTTGTTATAGGTATGTGGTGTACATGTATGCTATGTGTTTGTTTCATGGTCTCATTGAGTATTGACATTAATATTTTGACTATTGCAGCCATACATTGATAGCTTCATAGATTGATAAATTGCATAGAATTGGTACAACTTGATAAATTGCACATGTTTCTTCATGGATTTTTTTTCTTTTTTTTTTCTCCCATCTAAGTAAACCATAATATCTGCATCCTCATGCCCATTTTCATGCTCACTAGCACCATCACGATCTTCATGCTCATTATCACTATCCCCATGGTCATTGTCACCATCACCATGCCACCATGAACATCGCCACCGTGCTCTTCCTACCCATGTTGTCACCATCACCATCCCATTTTTCACCATAAGATTCCCATCCATCATCCACACAAATATAACTATTAGACTGGAGGAGAGGGGCACCCATGGGACATGAAATGAATTATTAAAATTAAACTATAGATGCTTACACAAGCCACTTGGATGATGGTCAAATTCATAAAAAGTTTTCATGAGAGTTTATGGACAATGCGCTCATGTCGGTCTATCCCAAACACACTTTCCAAAAATTACATTATTAAATTTTGTTGCTTGGTTTGGTTATTATGCCCAAGGATGAATTTTCCATCTCTCCTTTTGACACTTGACCTAACTAAAATTGGAGGCACGAAATGAAAATTGTGCATTGAAAGGACATGTCATTAGTTGCAATACATCTATTCCATAACGATATGAAAATTGTGCATTGAATTAATGCCTAGCTCTGTTGATGTCTAGTAAGATTCTATTGCTTTAACAAGAGTGTTGGCATAGCTTTAGAAGGGGAATGCTAGCCATAAGTGCCTGGTGGTTGATTTTGCAAAGTTGACGACCATGTGCAAAAACTACACACTCCCTTACTGAGCATCTGGTACGTTGATGCTTTAAATGATGAACTCTTTCCTTTATGGAATTATAGGGATGCTTACCCTGCATTTAACGGTGACATTAATTAGTTAATGGCTTCCTTGTTGGGAGCATAGAGAAAACCCTTGTCACATTACAAAATCCTCACAACATCATATAAATTAATAGGGGAGGATGCAAATATGATCTCAATTTACGAGAAGCTTCCACTAGCAATAATTTATACTCTGTATAAAGTGAATATTATTACTTGTTTTAAAATTTGTTTCCCTCCCTTAACCCCATTTTGTAGATATGTGCTGGCTATTGTTTGGAGGGAGTTATCCCGCCCAATCCCGTGGCCATTTTTTGTTACACTGTATGAAAAAATACAGCATGTATTGCCCTCAACCTAGCTCATTTTACCTCTTCCTAGTTCAAAGGTGCTCATGCTCCTCTGTTTAAAATCACATAAATTTTGGACCGAGATATCAATGATGTGCAAGCAGGCTCGACCAAATGGTTGGTCTGTGTCCTAAAAAGACCGAAATACTCCACTCAACTCGCTTAAATGAATTTGAGAAATAATACCCTTGTGACTCTATCGGGCTAGTTTCGACGGCATTTTCATATGACTTGCAACTCGACATAAATCAGCAACCGGAGGTCGGATTGATGAACCGTCGACTCCGTTGGTATCCTGGCATACGATTATCTCTAGGGGGCCCTCTCCCTCGTCTTCTCATGGCCCAGTGACTTCATTGTGCATTCATTTTGTAAACTAGGGTTTTTCTTAGTTTCCTTCAATGCAATCTCGCATTGGTGGGTCAACTCTGCAACACCATCCACCGAGCCAGTGTTGGTAGTGTTCCCACATCGGCATTTCCCATACACACTTGCAGGAGCCAACGATGTGCAATCTTTCTTCTTCGTTTTCTTTTTCGCTCCCAGACCGAAAGTCACCAAGTGTCCCTGAACGACATTTTCATGCGACTTGCAACTCGACATAACTCAACAACCGGAGGTCGGATCGACGAACCGTCGACTCCGTTGGTCTCCTGGCATGCGATTACCTCTAGGGGGCCCTCTCCCTCTCCTTCTCATGGCCCAATGACTTCTTTGTGCATTCATTTCATAAACTAGGGTTTCAACCAGATGCCTAAGCTACACTTACAAATTACAAACCAACTAGGGTTTCATGAACTACACACCACATAATAAAACTAGGATAGGCATGGAAAGGATATTTTTTCTTGAGAATACTCTTAATGGGGGGGGGAGATTTTCACATTAAGAAAACACAATGAGGATAAAATTTTAATTGAATTCAATACCTAGGGATTGTATCATACTCTTAATGGGGGGGGGAGATTTTCACATTAAGAAAGCACAACAAGGATAAAATTTTAATTGAATTCAATACCTATGGATTGTATCATACTATGTTTCAATTCCTAAAGAGCCTGATATGGCCATGCCTTCTCATACTTGAGACAAAGATGGAAAACATAGCTTCCACATTGATGCATCTATTTGGAACCACTTTGTTGAAGTATGTAGCCAATAGAAATGCAACGTAAAACGAAAAACCTCAGTAAATGAGCCACAAAGCAAGAGATTCGGAGTCATATTTGAATTCGCTGAAACCTAAAATGCATACTTATCACACTACAAGATACTCATTCATTACATATTGTTTTTGTTTTCTCCTTTTAAAATTTTCCCATGGCCCAGGTGTCACCTTGCAGGTACATTTTAGAAACTAGGGTTTTGCTCAGTAAGGGAGTGTGCAATTTTTGCACATGGGGGTCAACTTGGAAAAATCATCCACCGGGCACTTATGGCTAGCGTTCTGGGCTGAAGCCTTCCTAGACACACTTGCAGGACTCCCCAGAACCCAGTTTTGTGGCACGACCGTCATTCGATGCCCCCAGTAGGTATCCAACAGGTGTCCCTGAAGGCATTTTGGATGCAAGATGAAACAAGCCATAGATTGACGATTGTGGCTCAGATCGACAAAGCATCAACTCTGTTGGATTCAGGACATCAGCATAGTGCTAGGGGTGCCCCTATCCTCCAATCCCATGGCTCAGGTGTCACCTTGTAGGTACATTTTGGAAACTAGGGTTTTGCTTAGTAAGGGAGTGTGCAGTTTTTACACACGGGGATCAACTTCACAAAATCATCCACCAGGCACTTATGGTTAGCACTCTCGGCTGGAGCCTTCCTAGACAAAATTGCAGGACTCCCCGGGTACCTGGTTTTGTTGCACAACCATCATTCTATGCCCCCGATAGGTATCCAGCAGGTGTCCCTCAAGGCCTTTTTGATGCGAGACAGAATGATCGATAGAATGAAGACCGCAACTCAGATCGACAAACCATCGACTCCGTTAGATTTAGGACATCAAGATAGTGCTAGGGGTTCCCCTATCCTCCATTCCCATGGCCCAGGTGTCACCTTGTAGGTACATTTTGGAAACTCGAGTTTTGCTCAGTAAGGGAGTGTGCAATTTTTGCACACGGGGGTCAACTTGGAAAAATCATCCACCGGGCACTTATGGCTAGCGTTCCTGGCTAGAGCATTCCTAGACACACTTGCAAGACTCCTCAGAACCTGGTTTTGTTGCACGGCCATCATTCTATGCCCCCGAAAGGTATCCAACAGGTGTCCCTAAAGGCCTTTTGGATGCGAGACAGAACGAGCCATAGAATGACTACCGTGGCTTGGATCGACAATCCGTCGACTCCGTTGGATTCAAGACATCGGGATAGTGCTAGGGGTGTCCCTATCCTCCGATCCCATGGCCCAGGTGTTACCTTGTAGGTAAATTTTAGAAACTAGGGTTTTGCTTAGTAACAGAGTGTCCAATTTTTGCACATGGGTGTCAACTTGGAAAAATCATCCACCAAGCACTTATGGGTAGAGTTCTCGACTGGAGCCTTCCTAGACACACTTGCAAGACTCCTCGAAACCTAGTTTTGTTGCACGACTGTCACTCTATGCCCCCGGTAGGTATCTAGTAGGTGTCCTTGAAGGCCTTTCGGATACGAGACGGAACGAGCCATAGAATGACGACCGTGGCTCATATAGACAAATCGTTGATTCTATTGGATTCAGGACATCAGGATAGTGCTAGGGCTGCCCCTATCGTCCAGTCCCATGGCCCACGTGTCACCTTGTAGGTACATTTTGGAAAATAGGGTTTTGCTCAGTAAGGGAGTGTGCAATTTTTGCACACGGGGGTCAAATTTACAAAATCATCCACCGGTCACTTATGGATAGCATTCCCAACTGGAGCCTTCCTAGACACACTTGTAGGACTCCTTGGAACCCCATTTTGTTGCATGACTGTCATTCTATGTCCCCGGTAGGTATCCAACAGGTGTCCCTGAAGGCCTTTTGGATGCGAGACAGAACGAGCCATAGAATGACGACCATGGCTCAGATCGAAAAACCGTCGACTCCGTTGGATTCAGGACATCGGGATAGTGCTAAGGATCCCCCTATCCTTTGGTCCCATGGCCCAAGTGTCACCTTGTAGGTACATTTTGGAAACTAGGGTTTTGCTCAGTAAGGGAGTGTGCAATTTTTGCACATGGGAGTCAACTTCGCAAAATCATGCACCGGGAACTTATGGCTAGTGCTCTCAGCTAGAGCCTTCCTAGACACACTTGCATGACTCCCCAGAACCCAGTTTTGTTGCACGACCTTAATTCTATGCCCCCGGTAGGTATCCAATAGGTGTCCCTGAAGGGCTTTTGGATGCGAGACAGAACGAGCCATAGAATGACGAGCGTGGCTTGGATCGACAAAATGTTGACTCCGTTGGAATAAGGACGTTGAGATAGTGCTAGGGGTGCCCCTCGCCTTTAGTCCCATGGCCCAAGTATCATCTTGTAGGTCCATTTTCGAAACTAGGGTTTTGCTCAGTAAGGGAATGTGCAATTTTTTCACACGAGGGTCAACTTTTTAAAAAAATTATTTTGATTCTAGAACTAGACATTCAAAGAGTGGCAATCAAACCTACCACACTGCACCCTTGGTATATTTCTATGTCCTTAGTGTTCCACATCATTTAACAAATCCTTAGTGTTCCACTCTATTTGGACATTGGTATGATGACATGACGAAGGTCAAGAGGTTGTTGACATGGAAAATGGACATGGTACAATGTCAAGATGTTGTAAAATACAATGGACAAGTTTGGAGACATTGATTAGTATTATGGTGACATGGCTTTATAATATGGACAATGCATTGATGACAAAGCATCGGTGACATACTGGCAAGTAGCAAGCATGGAGGACTTAAAGACAAGCAATCATGATAAGCCAGCATTGATGACAAGGCACATTTGTGGGAATTGGATACATTGGAACACCTACTGGGCCAAATGACCCATTTTGTGGTCATTTGTGGCTTAACGGGGCCGTGAAGCCCGCACAAAGTTTGAAGAAGCCTTCAAACATGCTCATGACTTTAATGAAGTCTTTGTCTTGGTGAAATTGGGCCCTTGGACATTTGGTGGTGTTTGTGGTATTTCAACGTTTACATGCTACATATTGTGGTCATGATGTTGTTGAATCCCACAAGATTTGAAGAATCCCATGAACATGATAAGCCCTAACTCATTATGGTAAATCCATTATACCTTTAAAGAACTTGAATGATGACATGGCATATTGTAGCTTGGTGCACATGACTGATTTTGATGGTCCATGGATCCCTTCTTTAAACCCTTGAAATTTTGTGTGGAAGCCCAAACTTGTGACAATGTGGGCATGCATATGGAATTAAAAATAAATAAATAAATAATAAATTGAAGCAAGGTCAGCTCCAAATCACAATGAACAACCATTACATCATCGTTTGTATCAATCAAGAACATTCAATTTTAAATACATTTTCATATGAGGATAATCCACCCCTTTTACAAACATAGGACCATGAACATCTTATTTTCCTTCATCAAAACAACATTATCAAGGAATATCATTAAACTAGTTAGGTATTTCATTTTCCATGGATTCTGTATGATTACTTTTGCATTATGATGAGTGGAAAATGGATGCACACATGAGGATGCACAAGATGAGTAATCCAATAACATGAGGATGCACACACACATAGGCTGATGGTTGTAGGTGTTGATTTTATCAAGATGAATAATCCAAAGATGAACCCTTGGAGTTCACAAAAAACACAAATTTGGTTTAGATATCAAATTAGCATGCATCTGCTAAGTTCATTGAACTGTTGAAAGATATTATTAGTTTTTTCCATTAAGATAATGTTTGCATAACACAATGGTGAGATGTTACTTGATCAATGCAATAAATGTAAGAGAATAAATATTGCTTGAAATGTAATTATATAAATTTCAATAGCATAATTTATCAATTTGTGGAAGGGATAAATTATCACTCGCACAAGTGGAAACTCAAGAGAAAATATGGAATATATTGTATCATGCATTGATAGTCAAATGTTTGTAATACAAAATATGGCAAAGTAATTGGCCCTCAAATGGCCTGTCAATGTACATGTATCCCTAAGTACAACAATGTGTACATGTACATGTCAAAATACATATAAACAAGACTATGCAACATCAAAAATCAATCTTTCGCTTGTTTTTCCCCAACTTTCCTATATCGACCCTCTCCCTGGGATCGCTCTGCATCTCAGGAGTCTGTAAAAAAAAAACATTATTTTTATCAAATAACTGCACTAATACCCTACCATTAACAAACTTACAAAATTACCTTATGGTCAAATTATTTATGACAAACACTCACCAAATCCTCATGGGGTATAGATGTGAGCGGTGTGCTCATGGAAGGCCTCTCTATAGTTGTGCTCTGCAAATAAAATATCATATCTCAATTAATTCAACAATTCAACATTGATCAACATGTTTGGGTAAATTGAATAAAAAAACTTGGTCATTAATGAACATCTCACCACAAGAGGAGACCCAGTCATAACCATGGATTGAGCAGAGGCGTCAGGCACTTTTGTCGCTAATGGATACAATCACCAAATGGGAAAATACTTAGGCATGCACGAATAAACAATATAGTAACATGGTTAAATAATATGCATTGTGATTGTTGAAATAATTACCTCTGTATGACTTGTGCCTATTGCAAATGCAACACTAACTGCAGCATCAATGGCCCTTGTTAGGTGAGGGGTATATGGATCTCTCATGTGTCTGCTATAGAGGACATCCATGCCCTTTCTAGGAGTGGAGTCTCTCTTATACACTTGTGCCATTTGCACATTTTGACTACGAGGAGATCCAACTCCTGACAGTCTATGAAGTATAGAGGTTGGTGGCTACAATCACCAATACTAATGTAGTTAGAAATGCATTGGTCAATGAAATGCCATGTATTAACAAAATGATAATGGTGAAATACATATCGATGTACTGTATACATCAATCAACTCTAAGAAACATTCTTCCACTCGTAGATCCCCTATGGGCTGTGTAGTGCTTGTCTCCCCACTAGGGGGGACATCACTAGATGGAATCATTTCCCTTTGATGAGGATCTACAACCTACAATTTAGAAAATTGTAAATATTAGATCATGTAGCATAAATTAAGTAACATGTGATAACAAACTAACACATGTATTAAAATAATGTCATGTTGAAATAGTTACCTCAGTGTGAGATGTTTTCGATGAAGGTATGACAACATCTTGTAACTCAGAAGGTTCTGTTGCATGAGCCTCTTGCTCCTCATGCCCTTCTGGTAGCAACTACAAGTTTTAAAATCATTAAAAATATTAGCAATATATATATGTGTATATAGTAAGGAAAAACAATTTACAAATGGCACTAAATTGTTAATTTGATTTGCTCATGTATTAAAATAATTTCATGTTGAAATAGTTACCTCGGCATGAGATGTTGTCGCTGAAAGTATGACAACATCATCATCATTGGGAAGTGCTAGTGCATGAGCATGTAGACTATGCTTTGCATCATCGGTGGAAAGGTATTCAACCCCGTGCCCTTCTTGTAGCAACTACAAGTTTTCAAATCATCAAAAATATTAGCAATCTATATATATGTGTATAGTAAACAAAAATAATTTACAAATGACACTAAATTATTAACCACTTAATTACCTGTGTAAAGTATCCAGTAAAGGTATCATCTGTTTGGGTAGGACCAAAGAAAGGATGGCCACATACTGTGCATGGGTGCGACTCTCGGCTGTGCTCATGATGTAAAGGTCTAGGGCCACTACTAGATTCTCCTCCACCACTGGAAGGTGGTGGCTCTACCCCACTGACAGGTGGCGGCTCTACCCCACTGACAGGTGGCGGCTCTACTCCAGCCATAGATGGTGGCTCTAATGGCCCCACTCGGTACGTACCTTGAAGATAAGTGCTATGGTGAACAACCGCCGGTGCCAATAGTAGGAAGGACTCTGGTGTCTCTGGGGCCAACAGATGTGCAGGCGGCACATTTGGCCTGGGTAGCTGCCTATGAGGTTGAGCTATTGGGCGATTGGGATATATATGCCTCGCATTGGGACGTTGCTGAGGCATCCCCATCCCATTGCCCTGGTACTCCAAGATATCAAAATAGTTAACATGCTTCCCCAACAAAAATTATGCGTACATCTTTCTCAAAAAATATAGGGGCATTTCCCTGTTGTTGTGTGGTGGTACATCAAACACCATGTACCATCGGTCAATCCAGTTATCTATGAATGGTTGATATGTACACCACTCGATAGAATGTGCCTTTTGTTTGCATCCGACATTTCACCCGTCCCTGGATCTCTAAAGACATAAAATATATGTTGTTTTGAGATTTTCAACTTCTGGACTTCTTTGTAGCTAAGTCCATCCTGATATTGTTGCCTCTTTCTTTCTCTAAATGTGGAAATATCTTCCAGTTCACCATCATACCTACTAAAGGTATCTATCATTGAATCCAAATTGGATGCAAACATAATATGTCTATCATCAACAATAGTAATTGAGGCTCAAATTTCTCTAAGCCTCTAAATTTCTCTTTGGATGTCTGAGTGTGCATCCATGGTCATCACTGCAATCAAAAAATAAAATAAAACAAATAATTAAAAACGTATACATGTGCTATAATGACATCTCTCAAAAATGAAAAATGTACAAACTTTGTGCAAGAATGAATACATTGCAAACACAAATATCATCTCAGGCATACATTACAAACATAAATATCATTTCATATGACCATTGTAGGAATACATTATGGGTCCTTGTGGGCATAAGGGTGGAGAACATGCAGGCATAGAGACCATGATGATGTGGCAAAGATATGTATTTTTATTAGTTAAGGATGGGAAAGATAAGACAAAAGACAAGGTGATGGGCATTGGCACACCTAATGAGCCAAATGACCCATACTGTGGTCATTTGGAGTTGGTCCTAATGCCCTGGACAAGGATGACTTGGAGATAACAAGTGACATGAACAAAGAAGCATGAAGTGAACAAATAAGCTTGAAGTTGACACTTGGAAAGGAGATTGGGGGCATCCCTTATGGCATCTGCGGGCATCCAGGAATGAAGTTGATGGACATGTGAGCATGTGGACAAGGTGACATGCGGGCATCTTGAAGATGCATATGCAGGCATATTTTTGGAAGCTGCGGGCATCCTGGAGGAATGCCAAAGACCCCCATGAGGGAAATTGAAGAAGGTCTAGCTACAGGCATGTTCAACGGCATAAATATGGCCCTTGTGGGCACGAGTTACAAGCTAGTGTGGGCATGCTAGAAACAAAAGAAAATGGTGATGATGTGAGTATGAATACCACGTTTAGGTGGGAAAAAGAAAGTCGAAATAAATATATACATATAAATATTTATAATTTATGAGGTGTTTATGGAAATCAAATTAAAATTTGATTTTAATATTGACAAGTTGGATTCCTATTTGATGAGGAAATTATGGAGACAAAATTACAAAATTAAAAAATTACAAATATTATATCTTGTGTTTCTACTGCAATGTGTTAATGTGTTTACTTGATGAATGGCATGTGATTGGTACATAGTTCATGGATGAATATGATATTGAAGTGAGCCATTGTGTCTAACAGGGTGGATGTAAAATTCATTAAGGGATTGATAGTAGGGAGGGATTTAAGATATATTAATTAACAAATTTTATAATTTTTAGTTTTGGTATTTCATTTACAAAGATTTCTAGTTTAGGGAAACATCAAAATTTATATTTTTAATGATGAAATGAGGCAAGGATTTGGATGCTTACCTTTCCAATCCTCCGTGCAAGATGAAATTCCCCTCATTGAGCTTGCAAATCTCCCACGTTGAGCTTCTCCAATGCATTTTTGGCAAGACAAAACGCTCGAGCATTCGGGTTTTGAAGATACAGTGGGTAAAACAATCCGCGCGGTCCGTGGATTGTTTTTTTGTTTATATTAACCAAAATGAGTGTGCATTTTGTATTACTATAACGCGCGCGCGTTTTGGACTCCTAGCCTACATGTCAATTGGCATGGAAGGGTCGGAGTCCACCCATGCATAGTTTTAAGTAACGCTCGCGCGTTTTGGATTTTCACAATTATCGCGCGTTTCGTGAATGCACAATTGCACCAAAAGGGTCCCTCAACTTCGTGCGAGGGCCCTAATGTTAATGCTAAATTGATCAAAATATTAATAATTATATTAATGCATTAAACAATTTTATTAATGTTAATGCTAAATTAATCAAAATGTTAATAATTATATTAAAGTTTTAAATAAATGTATTAATGTTAATGCTAAATTAGTGAAAATATCAATATTAAAATAACATTTTTATTGTTGAAATTAATAATATCATTAATTATATTATTAAAATTTAATATTAATACAAGTGTTTAAAATAGTAAGATTAATGTTTAATAATATAGAATAATATTAATGTTTAAGGTTAATATTAATGCATGAGGAGTTCTTTTAGTATAAAACAATATTAATAATATAATGTTGATGTTAAAACTAATATACATATTCATGTAAAATATTAACAATGTTGCCATTGATGCTAATAATAAGGTGTAGTCTAAAGTATCAACTATATTAATCAACCATATTTTTTATATTAAACAATTTTTTTAATGTTAATGTTAAACTAGTCACCCGTGAACATTTATGGTTAACCATAGTCAATGAGGAAGAACCATGATCAACCAAAGTCAACCATGGGAAACCTTAATCAACAATGTGCAACCATCACTCAATTATGGCCAAACAAAGTCAGCCATAGTCAACCATTGTCATCCATAGTCAACCAAAGTCAACCATGGTCAAACACAACCATGGTCAACCATCACCAACCATGGTCAATCAAAGCTAACCATAGTCAACCATAGTGAATTTCGCAAGACATAGCAAGACATTATTATCCATGGTCAAACAAAGTCTACCATAGCCAACCATGGTCAACCAAAGCTAGAAAAAGTCAACCATGGTCAACCATAATCAACCATATTAAACCAAAGTAAAAATTAGTCAACCATATTGGAACTATAATCAACCATATGATTTTAAAGTCAACCCTTATGTTAACCAAATTTAACCACAGTCAACCATGGTTCACCAAACTCAACCATATATATTAACGGAATCCTCTTTAAATTCATATATGATTGGATGTCCTTTATCTTTAAAAGTGTTCTTTTGGTAACTATTGTTTTTATTAACCCACACAGGTGTGGCTCATTGGCGGTTCACTTGATATGAAGTCACATGTTGTAAATTGGAGGTCACGATTTCAAATCACACTCGGCTTTACTCATGTCCCATGCTTGTGGGGTGTGTGGGGCACCTAGGGGTATAGTGGTAGCAGGATTAGATCCTTGGACCTCGTGTCGCGCGAGTACAAGCCCAGTCTCCAGTTGTTGATTCCCCTAACACAAAAAAAAAACTATTGTTTTTATTAAAGGGCTTAAACTCTCTTATTTTAAAATCATACCCTTCTCTTTCTTAAAATTCTTTGGGTTTTCATGTTTATTCTTAGTTTGATCATAAGACAATTAATCTTTTCTCATTGCTTCATAAAGTGTCTTTGGATTATCAAATTCTAGTCTATCTTTATAAAAACTTGGTAAACAGCTTAAGAATCTTTGTATTTTTTGTTTTTCTTCAATAAGGTAGGGTACATACCTTAGTAATAATAGAAACTTGCTACAAAATTCATGCATTGACATCTGACCCAGTCTTAATTCATAAAATTCTTTTTCTTTCCCTTCATAATAATATTCCAAAAGATATTCTTTCTTAAATTATTTCTTAAACCATTTCCATCTTATTTTTCATTTGTCAATACCTTTAGCCTTCTTTAAATCTTTCTACCAGATTTCAACATTTCCAACTAGATTAAATATGGTCATTTTCACGTTCAATGATTTAGAATAATTGTACATTGTAAAGTACTTTTTCATTCTCGATAACCAAGCCTTGGCTTCTTCTCCATTTTTTAATTCACCATAAAAAATGCAAGGTTTAATTTTATTAAATTCACCATTTATTTCATCCTTATACTTTTTCTTCTTTCCTCGTTTACAATCAGTGCTATTGTTGCAGTCATTCGATTAACTATCAGCAGAGTTATCCTTGGATAAAAAATGTTCAGAAGAGGAATCATTTCCTTTTTGTTACATGCTTTACCTGTATCCTTAGATATCTCAGTTAATTTAAACAAAAGATCCTCATTCAAAACCTCTTGAGTTCTCATTACTCGTTCATGCTCAATTTTAAAGGTTTGGAGTTTTTCCTGTAAATCTCTTACTGTTTGCAAAATTTCAGCTTGACTGTTGTTACTGTTATTATTATTATGGTTTCGTTCTTCCTCATTTAGTTCTACCCAGATGGGTGGGGTAGGGGATCATCCTTCAACCACTTTCCACGAGTTTTAATAACACGAATTTCTTCTATCCAATTAAGAAGAAACAAAATAACACACGTAGTCATTTTTCTCACTCTATAAGTGGACTCCATGAGGTCAAGTGTTGTTACCTTTGCTTTGATACAACAATGTAACGCACCAAAAATCATAGAAAAAAACAAATTCTTTTTAAAACACTAATACAATTGTTGGCCCGGTTTTGCAACTAGGCTTAGTGCTATGGGCACCTGCTAACTAGTAGCAACAGTTTCAATAGAAATAAAAACAAGAAACTAAATAAACAAGACTATTCATGGATCTATGCAAAGATATTAAGCAAATAACAAAAATAATTTAAGATCAAGAACAAGATAACGTAAAATAATGAATTTGTATTGAAAGAATGGGGCAAGCAAGTGCTTGCGGAATCAATACCTCTAATGGTGAGGTTGAATAGCTCCAAGGATGAGCAACTCCAATCTCCAATGGTCTCTTCTCCAATGTGGTTTGCAATGGCTAAAATGCTCAAGGGAGATTTCAGCAGCATAAGGATGAGATAATGGATGGATGTGAAATGAGGAGCCCCTACCACCTTTTTATAGGTTTTGGTGGTGGGAAATACCATTTGTGGTTTTGTGGAAACCAAATGGTATTGACCAACATGGTTTAGGTACTATTCCCTCCTTTTTCCTTTTTTGAATAAAAATAATATTTTAATTCCCTTTTTAATATTTTTGGGAATTTGGACCCTTTTTGAGGGTTTTTTATGCTTTTTTGGGAAAAATAATCTTTTTTAATGGAAAAAGGGGTGTACTTAGGTCTTTTGGTGACCTTTTGTTGGTTTCAGAGGTTTTTGATGGTGAAAAAGTGGATAAATGGGTCATGTGAATAGGGAAATGAGCTAGTGAGCACTTTTTGGGTGTTAACAGATTGCCCCCTGATGTGTGAGGGCAGGAGCTCATCGTATGGCCGATAGACATCATAGTTCATTTGTCTTTTTCTGGGGTTTTAGGGGAGAGAAGAGACCGGTTGGAGACTGGAGCGACGGCCCTTGGAAGCTGCAAAAAAAAAAAATATTACATGGCCTCAATATGAATGAGGTATAATCTATGATAAAGGACGAGGCGGGCATTCCCATGCTCGTATCAAGACATATACAAAACAATTAGTCCCAAGAAGGGGGATCTAATACGTAAAGAAATATACTGGTACATCATAATGGTCCAGAGGGGACATTATTGCGGGATATACTCATGATCATGGTTGATCTCAATAACTGATACACTGGAATAACTGTTGAACTGCTGAAACTGAAGGTGTCCAACATCTGTATGGACTCAATGACTATGAGCCATCTTTGGGAAGTATTTGTATCTGTATACTCGAGGGAGTATAAAACTGGGGTACATCTGAATACTGTCGCCGTACGCAACCCGGATATCTATAGAAAAAATGTAACTGGTTGTATCCATAGGTAGACTCTCAAATGTGGAGGAGTCAGGTGGTATCCGGGGTCTTCGACTAATAACTGAACGGACCAATACCCTGTGCGAGTCTCAACGATGCGATTAAGGTGTTGAAGTCGAGCATGTGAGAAACAATCATTCGGAGAGGCACTGAGGATTCCTCTCGAAATGATTCGTAGGCACTCATCATAAATGGTAATGAGTCCAAGACACAGGGACCTCTAGGTCTATCCTCTGGAATCAATGTGGTTGTCGTCGACAGAGGGAGACCAGCAACTAACAAGGTAATGATGTTTCCTTGATAGGAGCACGAGGTGTATAACTAAAGTGATGTAGTACTGTTGGTAGGACTGACATACTTGTGGGGATGGGAAATAACTGGGTCAAAAAATGGGTAGACTCAAACTTCCTTTGTTCAGAGCATGATGACATGGTTGACCTAGCAGCGTAGGGAATTGACTGTAGGTGTGGGGATCATTGCTTTGACTGAATGGTGTATATTGACTCTGGGGGGGAGGACAAGCTGATAGGTGTCGTCGAGGAATTATCAAGGTGACATACTACAGAATACTCTGAACAAAGGCGACCAAAATGGGGAATCTGCCTAATGAGTAGATGTGATCTGTCGTGGCGCCAAGGGGCACCATTGATTCCTTCTTCGTAGTTTTAATGAGCTCCAAGAAGGGATAAAAGTGTGCTCTGAAGTGGTACGGTCCTGTGGATTTTGTGAGACCAGGACGGCTCATGCTCATGGCCGCTTTCATGTTTAGAGAGTCTGAAAACGGTAAGTGGACTCTACTGGTGTTTCTTTTTCGTAAGTTTAGTCTCCAAGGCCTGAAAAAGCATAAAATGATGCGGATGGAGTACTCTTCTAGCCGATGTGACTAGAGTATACCTTTTTCGTAATTAGTCTACGAGGTCCAGAAAAGGGGTAAACTTATACCAGGTAGACGCCCTTTCAGATACGTTTATCGAGCATGAAAGGAAGCAAGATTGCTCGACGATATTTTCATTGTTTTAGGAGTCAGAAAAGAGCTTAACAGAAACTCCCTAAGTGCCTTTTTCGTAAAAGGGGTTGCTCGGCCCGAAAAAGGGATAAAATTATAACGAACAAAAATGGATTGATGACGGCGAGAAAAGGTCTCAAGCATCGTCATCACTGCGGAAAACTGGATCCAGTGACATAAGGATTGTCAAAAATGGAGAGCGGTCGATGTGGCACGTAAACCGAGGCTATGTGGGGGGCATGAAAAATGCCCTAAAAATCGGGAGGTGAGGGCAAGAAATGATCTCAAGCATCATCACGAGCGCGGAAAACGGAATCCGGCGATATAAGGCACGTCGAAAACGGAGAACGACCGATGTGGCACGCAAACCGAGGTGACGAGGGAGGCATGGAAAAAATGCCCAAAAAATCTAAAGGTGAGAGCGAGAAAAGATCTCAAGCATCATCACAAGCGCGAAAAACTGAATCCGGCGATATAAGGCATGGCCAAAACGGAGAACGGTCGATGTGGCACGCAAACCGAGGCCACGAGAGAGGCCAAAAAATGGTCAAAAAATGGACCTCATGAAAACGGGAGAAGGAAGGAACCTATATGAAGTTCTCGCTGTGCTGATTCCAACGGTACCAACGGTTTGAGAAATGGACTTCGTATGATACCGCAATGGTTGTTGGAAAATTGGTGGAATTCCTATAAATAGGGCGTGGGGCCCAAATGACTTGTCATTGTTACGTGCGAGTTTGATAGAGCTGTCAGAGCTATTTCTCGATTTCCGGGAGATTTCACCGTTGGTTTTCGATTTAGCGAGTTGCAGGTAACTCTTTTCGCCTTAGCCTTGTCGATTATGTCTTTTTTGTTCGGCGGCGGGCCCCCGAAGGCCGCGAAATTCCACGTTGACTCTCCAACGTGGAACCGCGCGGGTTTCGGGGCTGAACCCGCGATGAACCGTGCGGGTTTTAGGCTCACAGTCGCGATGTTCATTGCGACTGTGAGGTCGGAACCCGCGATGTTCATCGCGAGTTCATGGGGGATAGTCGCGATGTTCATCGCGACTGTCCGGCCAAAACCCGCGATGTTCATCGCGGGTTTTTGCATGGATCCTGCGATGGGCATCGCGGCTTTTTCTGTAAAAGCCGCGATGGGATTTTTCTAATATTTTTATGCTGGGGCTAAAAATTTCTTCTGTTTTCCTGGCAGGATGTTGTGGAGACCTCAGTCCTTGTGGCGGGAGAGGGAGATCGATGGTGATCTCATGCTAAGGATTGAGACTGATGCGGGGGTGAGACAGACCCTGTCTATGAGCGGACTTTTGAAGTTCGCTCAGATCCCGCCTATACGTTCAGTGAGACGGCTCCTGAACAAGCTTGTGCAGTGGTGGGTGCCGGCGGAGGGTGCATTCATTATTGGTGGTGAGAAGTTAGAGATCACTCTCACGGATGTTTATTTTTTGACTGGGTTGCCTCGCTTGGGTGAGGTGGGTGATATCTTGCCGAGGTTGCCTCCAGGTGTAGATATGGAGGACCTATTACAGACTTTCTGTGTTGATGATGCTGTTTTGGTAAACAGCTCTATTAGTCTGAGATCCCTACGTGAGTGGGATATGCGAGCTGTTGGTGCCTGCGTTCTGCGGATATTGGGTGCTACTGCACCACATCGTATGTCTGGGGGGCAGACGATGATGGTGGATTCGGTTCTTCAGGGTACTTATTATGCCTGGGGGCAGATGTTCCTAGCTGGTGTCCGGAGAGATCTGGACAAGGCCATTAGAGAGGGAGGCGAGTTTTGTTATGCCTCATTTTTATGCTGTTTTTCTTGTGCCGACCTTGCGGCCATGGGTACCCGTTCGTGCTGGGCTTCCGAGTGAGCCTTGTATGATGAGATAGGGGCATATGATGCCACGTGGCGGCGGTGGTGTCCGCGGCTACTTCACGGAGGATTTCTATCAGCAGTGGGAGCAGATGCCTCTGGTGATTGAGGACTATCCCTACGCCGGCATGGACTACTAAGGTGACCCAGAGATGCCTCGTGCCCCAGGACAGGCCTGGAGTTTAGACGGTATGTTTTGTGTTTTATTTGATATTATATCATATGTTGTTTGATTTATCATTGATGATTTTGTTTTTGTATAGTATCTGATGGCTTACTTGCTTTGTGCAGATGTGGGTCCAGTGCCACCACCTGACTACGTGGCTCGGCAGGGGCGGGCGATGGTGGTCGCCCATCCACCTGTACCTGTACCTCCTCCGCGTGGAGGAGGATTTGCAGCTCGTGGGCGAGGGGTTGGCCCTCATGATGACGCCATAGATGGGGTCTGACAGACTTTTGCCCGGATCTTAGCTGGGCTCCCCGAGGATGGTTGGAGAGACCTGGATCGGGATATTTTGCAGGGTTGTTTCGGTGCGCCGCCTGAGTGGCAGTCGGTCCTATTGAGGACAGCGGTGTTCGTGGCAAGGCACAGGGATGGTAGATGGGATGATCCGGAAGGGCCGGCTCAGGGGAGGATACGTCTGCGGGACGATCCAGCGGGGCCGGCAGAGCGGAGAGTTCGGGCTCGCCATGACCCGGCGGGGCCAGCGGAGGAGGATCCGGATGAGGATCCAGAGGAGGAGCCAGAGGATCCTAGGGATCCAGATGAGTAGAGATATTGTATCTGCCCCCAAATGTTGATGAGCATATGGGGAAGCATTTTTGTATGACAGATTTATTTTTTGTATATCGGGTGCTGAGGGCACTTATGACATGTTGACTATTTGATTTATATATATATGTGGATATATATTCTGATATATTGTCATGTATGCACGTGGATGCACCTTTGTCTTTTTTATATGCCCGTGGAGGCACCTGTTATGCACGTGGATGCAGTATGTTTGTTGATTTATGTATGCCCGTGGAGGCACATGTTATGCACATGGATGCATTATTTGGTTGTTTGTTTTATGCCCGTGGAGGCACATGTTATGCATGTGGATGCAATATTGGTTTTTGTATATGCCCGTGGAGGCACATGTTATGCACATGGATGCATTTTTTGTTTATGGATATGACATGATGTGATTGGTGTGCCAGTCGAGGACACTGTTGGCCATATTATCTGCTACACTATTGAGGTGTCTTGGGACATGTGTGAATGAAATGGATTCAAACTGTCTAACCATTTGTTTAGTGCACAGGAATTTTCTGAAAAGATAGGGATCGCGTACCTGGTAATCATTGTTGAGCTGGGAAACTAGGAGCTATGAGTCTAAGAAAACGTTGAGGTGACGGATGCTCATTTGGAGAGCAACGTCCAGGATACCGGTCACGACATCGTATTCAGCTTGATTATTGGTCGCAGCGCCTAAACATACTCCGTCAATGTGAATTAACTCATGTGAAGGGGAGTATATTACCCAAGCTGCGGAGGCGAGATTGGGAGACCAACGGCTTGCACCATCAGCGAAACCGACATGGCAGAGTGGAAGAGGCTCCATCTGTGGTCATGCAGAGAAAAACAAATATTTAGGTTTTTGAAATTTTTTGTGAACGAAAAATGTATGCCTATACTAAAATGGACGATGGTGTCCATCATATTTTCTATGGGTAAAATCGTTTAAGGTACAACCCGTTGCGTGGGTTGCGTAGGGTGTTGCCTTCTGAATCGGTCAGAATGTATGCCCCCTGCCCGAGGCAGGTGTGGATGATGTAGGGGCCTTGCCACATAGACACGAACTTTCCCTTCCCGGTTTTATCATGAGCTTGATCGTAAGCGAGGACAAGGTCTCCCTCAGAAAAGGTTCTTGGGTGGACGTGTTTGTCGTAACTTAGTTTCGATCGTTGTTTAGCTGCTTCCATGTTTTGAATGGCTGTGCGCCGATCTTCATCGGCCTGCTCTAGGAGTAGTAAACGTTGCTCGATCGGGGAAGTGTCCGGTAGGAGTTCAACGGCGATATGTAAGGTTGGGATCTGGAACTCAATAGGGAGGACGGATTCGACACCGTGAACTAAATGGAAAGGGGTAAAACCGGTGGCGGTTTTGGTTGAGGTGCGGTAGGCCCATAGTGCCGGGAAAAGCATGTGATGCCAATTGGATTTGTGCTTGTCTACAGTACGTTGGAGAATGGTCTTCAAAATTTTATTGATCGCTTCGACTTGGCCGTTTCCTTGGGGATAGTAAGCGGAAGAGAAATGGTGTTCAAATTTCAACATGGTTGATAATTCCTTCCAGACAGCATCTTCGAAGTGAGAGCCGTGGTCAGAGACTAGTTGCTGTGGTACCCCGAAACGAGTGATAACATGGTTGAAGAAAAACCGTGCTGCAGTGTCGGCTTTGCAATTATAGGTCGGCATGGCTTCTTCCCACTTGGTGAAATAATCTACAGCCACCACGATGTGTTTGTGACCGCCGGCTGACGGGGGGTTGCAGTCGAGGAAGTCAATGTCCCATTTGCAGAATGGTCCAACAGTGATGACTGGATGAAGGGGGGCAGGGGGGTTCTTGCTTTGGGGGCAAATAGTTGGCAGTTCTGGCAATGCTTGACTGCGGTGATGCAATCAGTAAACAATGATGGACAAAAATAACCGGCCTGAATGATTTTCTGGGCGGTAGCCATGCCGGAGAAATGGCCTCCACAGGCACTGCTATGACAATCATTGAGGACTTGTTCTGCCTCACCATGGGATAGGCAGCGGCGTAAGATAGTATCAACGCCGCGTCGGTAAAGTACATCCCCAATCAGGAGGTATCGGGGGGCGTGGTGTCGTATGCGACGGCGTCCGTCACGATCGATGTGTGGTCGAAATTTTTGCGTACGAAGGTAAGTCAATATGTCTCCGTACCAAGGGTCGTCAGACGAAATGATGAAGATCTGCTCGTCAATCAGGTCCGTCTGGATAACGGGTGATGTTGAAGAGGATGGGAGGTCCGTGATGAGGTGAGCAAGCGCGAGGGCTTTAGTGCTTTTGGGAGTTCTGAAAGTGAGGTCATATTCCTGGAGGATAATGACCCATTTAGCAACACGACCTTGTAGGAGCCGCCGGGTGAGGAGATAGACCATGGGGTTGGAGTCGGCCACGACCGTGGTATGACTGAGTAGGATGTAGTGTCACAATTTTTGTACGGAAAAGACTACAGCTAGGGCTAATCTTTCTTCGTATGGGTAATGCAGAGGTGGGCCAGACAAGGTCTGGCTGACGTAATAAATCACATGCTCTCGGTGTGAGGTATCTTCTTCGACCAAAACTCCGGACACAGCATGTTCAGATGCTGAGACATAAAGGGTGAAGTCTTGAGAGAAATCTGGTGGGGATATCAGGGGGGCTTGTGTAAGAGATTTCTTGAGGGCTTCGAATGCTGTGTCTGCTTGATCATCCCAAACAAAAGGTATGTGGGTGCGAAGTAAGCGTAAGAACCCATGGACTTTGGTGGCATAATCAGGAACGAAGCGCCTGAGGAAATTGGACCGCCCTTGTAGACTTTGGAGCTGCTGAAGCATGCGAGGAGGCGGAAGTTCTAAGATGGCTTTGACTTTCAGGGGATCGACAGTGATTCCGTCTTGGGAAACAATGAAACCCAATAAGCGGCCTGCCGGGACGCAAAAGACACACTTGTGTGGATTCAAGCGGATTTTATATTTGCGACAACGCAGGAAAACTTGCCGGAGGTCGTTAAGGTGGTCTGATCGTTTTCGGGAACGAGCTGTGAGGTCGTCAAGATAGACTCGCAGGATATGGACCAAGTCGTGAAAGCAATAGGTCATGGCTCGCTGGAAAGTGGCACCAGCATTTTTAAGGCCAAATGGCATGACGCGATAGGCAAAGGTGCCCCATGGGGTGGTGAAGGCAGTCTTGTACTGATCCTCCTTGCGGATGTGAATCTGGTTATATCCGGAAAACCCGTCCATGAAGGATAGGACTTCATGGCCCGCACACTCATCAATGAGTTGGTCAATGAATGGTGTGGGGAAATTGTCTTTAGGACAAGCGTGGTTTAAATCGCGGAAGTCAGTGCATACTCTAAGGGTGCCTTGCTTTTTGTTCACAGGAACGGGGTTCGACACCCAGGTGGTGTATGGAATAGGGTAAATGAATCCTACTTTGTGAAGTTTTTCGACCTCAGCTTTAACAGCGGGGAGCTTGGAAGGGTGAATGGGTCGCTGTTTCTGACGAACAGGGGGTACCTCGGGCCATGTATCAATGTGGTGTTCAATAATGGCGGGGTCGAGACCGGGCATCTCAGTATAGGACCAGGCAAAGACATCACGGAACTCTTGAAAGATCTTTTTGTATGCCTGAGTTTCTGCTTGAGTGCAAGATGCACCCAGCGAGATGAGTTCAGGTTTCCCTGGTGTTGTGGAAATGTCTATCTGTGTAGTGGGGGAAATGTTCGACATGTTCCCTTCTTCAAAGGCGTCCGGTGCTGGGATGGGGTCCTTTAACCAATCGACCTTAGTGGGTATGACATCTTTCGATTCGACTGATAGCTGGTCGGATGCGGAGGATGTCGATGCTTCCGGGAGGAAGTACGAGCGATGATGCATATCATCCCAAGGGTAGTCGGGTGGAGTGAGTGTCTCCAAAATTTGCTCATCAGTATTGAAGTAGTCAGACCATAAATCAAGGGGTTCTGGTTTGAAAGTTGTTGAAATCATATATATTGTATTGACTTCTTCCGACGAGGATGATGGCGGGGGGTGGATCTCTTTGATTAGGGTAGGAGATATCTCCAAATCGACATTGTTTAACTCGTACAATGCTGCTCTATAGTCAGGGAGATCGGGACAATGGTGAGAGTAGTGGCCGTAAACACTGCATATGACACACGGATGGTTGGTGCGCAGTGATTTGTCGTGAGGCTGAGGAGGTGGCTCAAGTCTAACGACTGGGATGCCGGCGTCATCGTCCAACATATTCATATGCTCTTGGAGTGCTGGTAACTGTGGGCATTGATGAGTTGGATGGCCTATCTCATCGCACAATGAGCATTTAGGGGGAGCTCGGAACACTGGTGGGGGTTTAACTGCCTTAGGAGGTGGTATAGCAGTGTATGGTTGTGGACCTCTGCCCCCAGTGGGATTGATGAGAGGGGGAGGATTCGTTGACGACGAAGGGATATTGAAATTAGGAGGAGGTTTCGTTGACGACGAAGGGATTGCGACACCAGGAGGAGGTTGATTTGTGGTAACAATAGGTTGTACCGGTTGTAGGATGACGTTTGGTGTCGGCGGTGGAACGGGAGGCGAAATATACCATACGGGTAATCCCAATGTTAACCCGGGTAGACTAAGGGTAGCCATAACCGGGGCGCTTACTACACCCGAAGGAGGAAATAGAAAGGGGATGGTGTGGATGGGTGTAACACCGATGTGACTTGGTACCAATGGTGGTTGACTATTGGGTGTTTGTGTATTCTGTGAATGAGTACATAGGTTTGCGACATGGGTCTCCGGTGACGGTGGTGGAATGGCCTGGAATGTAGAGGTCATTGGTGTATCTGAGTAAAGTCCGGGTCCCACTGAAGACACAATGGAGGTAGTTGCACCAGCGGCGGGTTGTTCAATCATGGGAAGAACATTTTCGGGTGCTGCAGGGGCATTGGGATCATAGTAGGTGAGTTGGTCAATTTTGACCACGCGTCCCTCGTGGGGGAACATCATGGTGCGGAAAACGGAGGAGGCGACCGCTTTCATGGCGTACATGTAACTACGGCCAAGTAAAAGGTTATAATCGAGCTGGGCGTTAATGACCTCTATGTCGATGAGCACGGTTTTCCCACCTAATTGGACGGGGACCTTGGGTAGCAAACCTTGAGGTTGAGCTGACCGGTCGTCGTAGGCCCGCAATGCTGTGGTGGATTGCTGGAGAGTAGGGGATCCCAACTTCTGCCAAACAAATGTGGACATGACGCATGTGGAGGCACCCTCATCGATGATACATCGATGGATGACAATATTCCGAATAGAAACAGAAACTTGGACTGCTATGGTGGAAGGCAGACGTGGTTCAGACTGGTCTAAATCAAAGGTCATCAATTTCGAATCATTTGGGTCGATCGCCCCAATGGCGGAAAGTAAAGTCTTGCGCTGCGTAGGACAGTTTTTTAAGACTTCTAACGCAGACATGGCTACGGGAGACTGAGCTAAGTCATCTACGATGTTGTAATTTGACGCAGCCCGTGCATTGGGGTTGTTGTTTATACGGCGGAGTGGGAAACGAGGTTCTTTAGAAGCGCTGTCGAGTGGAAGAGGTGGTATCCGTAACGTCTGATCGGTGGGATGAGCGTTAGTATCCTTATCGGCTGGGGGAGCCTCGGAGGTAGGACCATACTGGTTCCGTCGGGTTTGGATATTGACGTCGGCAGTGGACATCATCAATAAGTGGTGAGTGCCTGAATCAAACATGGGTTGATCAGGAGCAGCGTAAGTGATTTGTTGTGGTTGCACGTTTCCCTGTGGGGGGGCTAACAACTGAGTGTTCACCACTCCTTATGTTGGGAAAGGGTTTTGTAGCACCAAAGGCTGTTGTTGAGGTGGTGGAGGGTTGGGTGGCAGCTGAGGAGCCGCCTGCCCTTGACGATGGGCGTCATCTGTCCATAGTTGTCGAGCTCGCTCCAGATGTGGGAAAGCGTGGGTATAGTGGCCATAGACACCGCAAATGGAACAAGGATGGTTTGTTCGTAAATTAGCATTTTTGGGTTGCTTAGGTGGCCGATCAGGATTCTGATGAGCAGGCACCGCGTTATTGTTTTGCGGAGGATGGGTAGGTTGTGGAGCTTGGTTATGGTTTTGGTTGTTTCCACGGTTACGTCCTCTTCCGCGGTTTGGTTGCCCACCCTGGTTGCGTTGGTTATTTTGGTATTGGGGATGATGTTGTTGTGCGTACACATGCCCTTGAGCATTGGGGGGATTCTGAGGAGCCGCAGGTGCGGGAGCAGGTTGCGGTGGATAGTATGCAGGTGGAGCTGGAGGTGGTCCAGTTGCCTGTTGGGGTTGTTGGTACCCCTGAGCTGGTGGAGGTGTGAGGTTAGCTGGTGCAACCGGTTGTGGGTAATGCATGTGCTGTTGTGGGAACTGCATGGGGGTCTGTACGGTAGGTTGAGCATAGTATGTAGGAGGTACATATGCTGATGGCGCTTGGCCATAACAATGTTGTGGACAAGAGGGTCCATGAATGTGATGCGTCTGGTTTGTTGGAGCATAAGAAGTTGTTGCTCCGGAACTGGATGTAGCCCTAGAGAGGTCTGGGGCGGGCATGGTGCTCACCATGCTGAAAGGTTTGGGTTGCGGGTTGATTTGGCCAATGATGCCATCAGCGGCATGTGATGCCTCGGTGCGTCACCACGTGAAGAGTCACCTCGTGGGGCGTCAGGTATGAGTGTGTATAGATAACCTGATTGGGTGTATATGAGATCAAACTGTTGGGCTTTGAGGATGGCCTCTTCTTCAGACTGGGGTCTTTCAGATGCTACATCCTTCGCAATGAGAGGAAGGAGGGATTTTAGAAACCAATCTAGGAAGATACGGTCATCTAATTTGATTTTGCAGAGGCTTCGGCGCCGACGCCAATCATGAATATGGTCAGTGATATGCGTGGTGGGAAATACCATTTGTGGTTTTGTGGAAACCAAATGGTATTGACCAACATGGTTTAGGTACTTTTCCCTCCTTTTTCCTTTTTTGAATAAAAATAATATTTTAATTCCCTTTTTAATATTTTTGGGAATTTGGACCCTTTTTGAGGGTTTTTTATGCTTTTTTGGGAAAAATAATCTTTTTTAATGGAAAAAGGGGTGTACTTAGGTCTTTTGGTGACCTTTTGTTGGTTTCAGAGGCTTTTGATGGTGAACAAGTGGATAAATGGGTCATGTGAATAGGGAAATGAGCTAGTGAGCACTTTTTGGGTGTTAACAACAATCATCTTTTATAAATAGATAAGATACAAATCCTACATTGCGTTCAATGTTGGATGAACAGATTGCTGAGTTTGTTTTTATAATCAGCTACCAATGGTACTAAAGTGCTAAACCTTTGAGAATATATATATAACCTTTGAAAATATATATATACCTACCGAAATAAGAAAATTACCATGTTGCATAACCTTTGCAACATATAATATGCACTTGATTTTGAAAATGACTACCACATCCTAGAGGCCTCGCGACCTCCCTAGCAGCAAGGGTTGTCATGTAAAGGATTAAGGGAAGGGACTTGAACCAAAAGTGATGCCAAACCACATTCTAATCAAAGAATACATTAAGAATGGTCGTCATGTTTGGAAGGAACGACAAGATGTGATCCAATATACCTACATATGACCTATGACTACTATTTAATGTAGGTACCATCAACCACCATGGTCATTGCTTTCCAACGCAGGTAGCCCGGTTGAGGGTTTGAGGGGTCTACTTTGATTAACATCTCGAGCTACTGCACTAAATGAGTAAACATTTTGAGCCATCAATCATACCAAATCGATGCTAGCCAGGAACTACACTAGTGATCAATCCCGAGGAATTGATCCTTCATTGATTTGGTTTAGAAACAACAGTGGGAAACCATTGATATGATTGTACCTAAGTTTACTTGGTTTCCATCGAGTCATACATGATCTATTGGTCATGTTTGGACATAAAAAACTCAACATGGTTTCCTTCTTGTTAATTTGCACGATAGAGGAGATGAGGGTGAGGGTAAGTCACTCTGCGACTCCCTTTGTCTCCTGAGACCACATTATCCACATATAGTTAATACTGCCACTCCTGTTAATTTCTAAAGATTGTCATCAAGAGTTTACTATGAATCACACTTGGAATCTGTATAACCATACCGTATGAACTCATGATATCTAGAATAATAGATACCATAATATATTGTACCTTTTAGGTATCTCATCACATGCTTTGCAGCTACAATGTGCACCCGTCTGGGCTCAACCAGATACTAACTCAAGGTGTTTACAACAAAGCATATATCTGGCCTCGTATTTGTCAGATACATCAACGACCCAATAATCTTGCTGTAGAGAGTCACATCCACTAATTTTGATGAAGTACCAAATAATAGCTGCAAGTTGGTATCCATGGGTGTGTCCATGGCTTTGCACTCCAACATATCAAATATTCTCAATATTTTCATTGCATACTTCCCTTGGTTAAGGAAGATTCCCTCTAGGCTCTGCCATATCTCGAGACCTAGAAAATAATGCATTACGCCAAGGCCTTGCATCTCGAATTATGCAACGAGCTTCTCTTTGTACTCTGAGATCCTCTTCTCATTACCTGTCAGGAACAAGTCATCCACATATAGCAATAATATGACTGGTTCATCATCCATAACCTTGAAGTAAAGGTTAGGATCAAGTTTACTCTTGGTAGATCCCAATATCATCAAAAAACTGTCGATCCTTCAATACCAAGCTCTTGGAGCTTGCTTCAACCCATACAGATCCTTCTTCAATTTGCATACATGCATCTCTTTGTTTTCAACCTCAAAACCTTGTGGCTATTCTATGTACACTTCCTCCTCAATAACATCATTCAGGAAAGCTATTTTCACATCCATATGGTGTAACTTCCACTTCATCGTGGCTTCCAGTGCCATGATGGTTCTGATAGAAGTGTACCCTGCTATAGGAGCAAATGTTTCCTCATAATCGATTCCTTCCTTTTCTGAGAATCCTCAAGCCACAAACCTAGCTTTGTATTTCTCAATACTTCCATCCACAATATGTTTTATCTTGTATATCCATTTGGAAGATACCATGCTTTTACCTTCTGGTTTGGGAACTATGTCCCACACATCATTGTTCATTATTGACCGGTATTCTTCCGTCATAGATTCTACCCATTCTTTCTTTTGAATGGTCTCTTTGAAGCAGGTAGGTTTTTTATCTACAAGATCACATATGAAAGCCACATAACTGGAAAATGGATTTGGCCTCTTTCTTTCTCTTGTGGAGCCTTCTAGAGCTCCATACTTTCAACGTACTGAATAATTTCTCGAGCCCAAGCTGGTTTTCTCTTGCGAGATATAGCCATGGATATTAGTTCTTGGGGTTCCAACATATCATGATCTTCTGGAGTCTCATCATTGGGAGAGGGTGCAACCTCTGCAACTCTAGGAGGTATATCTTTTTCATATACTTCTTCATGCTGGCACTTTCTAGATCTCTTGAGATCTGCATCAAATGTCACATCTCTGTTAATCTCCATGTGATAATATCCTTGTATATAGATCTTGAAGGCCTTGGATACCTTACAATACCCAACAAATATTCCTTTCTTTCCGGAAGGATCCAATTTGGTTCTTTTCTCTTTTGGAATATGCACAAACACTGGACAACCAAATATCTCAAACTTTGTTGCAAGTTCTCTCTTGCACCCATCTATTCGTTTTTCATCTTCAACCTTGTAGCAAAGGTTGACGTTTCATTACTCTAGGTGATCCTTGATCTCATCATTCTATCCCATAGGAAGTCTTCTTCAATATGCACACATGATTTCTCAATCTCTTGATCACACCATGAGTCAGGTTGCTAGAGTAACATCTTGTCATGGTCGACTTCGTTATAAGCCTTATTTATAGTTGAACCATTGTCACTTGTTCTATGGAACAAGTCTCATCATTCTTCATTTGTAGGTGATCGTGTACAATACTTCCTACAAGTCAAGTTCAATAGCATGGTTAGAAACATTTCATAGTTTCCAAATATATGCATAAAAACATAAGTCAAAGTATCTTATCCAATACTACAACATTCATCCATATCCCACATTCATATGGTAACTTTCTAGATGCCTTCCATCTCTACCATGACATTATTAAGAGTGTGCACTACTCCCAATATTCCAGCAAAGAGGTTTCACTCTAGATAAGTAGCAATGGAATGTTGTATAGCACGATAGGATATATACCCATCACATGCATAAAACTGCAAACATCCTAACACACATCCTAAATAAATGTGTATACAACTGGATACTATCATTTAAACAATGTGATAGAAATGACAATCCAAATACTTATCTTGTTTGTTTAGTAGGATCTCTTTTGATCCTAGTATCCCTGCAGGTATTACTAGAATGTGTGATGGTGAACTCTACTCCATCATCAAGCTTGTATTTTTCTTCTCCTATTCTCCTAGTGATCCATTCTGAGGGGAGACCTTTTATTATAATCTAGAGAGAGTCTTCTTCTGACCTTACATTAATTTAACAGTAATTGAGGTTGTCGTAGTTTAGGTTAGATTAGGGTTGTTTAATGGGGTAGGAAAGTCTAGGTTTAGTTTATATAGGTTATATCAGTAGGTGATATAATAAATTTAAAAAATTTATGTTAAATTTGGTGCATTTTTCAAGGCCAATAAATTAAAATTAAAGATAAATTCAAGTTTTCCAAAAATGTAATAGTTCTTTACTTTTATATCAAGATTGCAACATATATAATTTTCGCCTCTTGTAATGCTTTTGAATTGAGGATAATAGTAATTAATCCACAAGTAAGGACAAGAGATAAATTAATTTTAGTACATCCTTAAATTAACCATATCATGAAAACTATGAAAACATATAAGATTACAAATGAAAAAAACATTCCTCTTGGTCCTCTTTTCACATAAACCCTCTTAGGGCCCATAAACTTAGTTATTGTTACCAAGTGAATATAAGAACCTTAAGAGATCAATGACTATAGGAGGCCACTAGATATCAAAATTTATCTATTTCATCATTATCAAAGTGAATACAATTGCTAAAAGAAATAATGGAATATTATTGTTGCAAGACACTGTATGGGCCATTAACAAGTCTAATTTTGATAATTAAATGGGTCATTTGATTCTTTCCATTAGAGGGAACCATAGGGTTTCAATCAAAGAAGATAGTCATATAAATAAGGATGCAAGTTCTCATACTTTATCTATTGAATTTTAGATGAATATCACTTGGAAAATATAGTACAACTGAGCTCTATTGCATGCCTCATAGGTTTTCTATTCACACCATTCAAACTCAAGCATGTGTATTAAAAGCATAAGATTAAATAAAATATTTACGTATTACAAAATGACACATCATGCCCATAGTACATAATGGAAATTTGTGCCCAAGTAGAAAATGAGTGTACATTTGAATCTCATACTACAAAAATAACACAAATGTCTTGAACAAACTACAAATATACATTCATTTAAAATTCATTTATCCCCATTTTCCTTGGCACTTCCATATTCCTCTGAAAAATCGATATTCCTCTTCCCTAAGAACAAGGAAGATAGTAAAATCTTTCGCCAAGGATCAGTGATTATTTTAGGACTCTACACGCAAAACACCATTTAACAATTGTTTAACATTTATAAAAAACACGTTCATGTACACATTAAAATTGCAATTGACTAACATTTATACTTATCGAATGTGAATATGTGCAGATTCTCGCAATTGGTGTCACACAAGGTGAAGCTATCAATCGAGCATCTTGCTGCAAAACAAGATCTTGAAAGTCATCCCACTGTGAGTCAATAACAACAAACTCCCTAAGAGTCTATGATCAATGAGTTGCTTGAACAAACTATTCAACTGTAGGCTACAAATGCATAAGAATTTAATAAACATAACAATCAGATACATAAATATTTGATAAATAAATTCATGTACTTATGATTACCTCTTGTTTGAGAGTGGGGGATACATTTACGTGATGTATGGATGGGGACATAATGCCTATGTTTGCATTCATAGGCTACTCTAAGTCCACATAAACAGATGCCATGGTAACTAAAGATGGTTGTATGTGTGTAATAAGATCTTGTCCATAATGTATGAAAAACACATACCCATAAACAAGAGTCAATCAAATAACTTAGATACTCAATATTAAAAAATAATAATGATGCACTTAGAAGTGCATCAAACTTTACTTACTCATCCAGTTGAGGTTCGACAGCAGCATCCGGTGCAAATTGAAAACAAACTCTCTAAAACCTTGCATAAAATATATTACATCACCAATTAAATATATTTTGTCTTCCCTTAATATAAATATGGTAAATGATGGTAAATTAAAAATATTTTCATTACATGTAATGGTGTTGAACCAAAATCATATGCAACATTGATTGTTTCCTTTACTTTACTCTCTTGAGTGAGACCAAGATGTTGTGCATGAATCCCCTTGGATACTAGCTAAACATGTGAATATAAAATGTCAAAAAATTAATAAAGTAATAGTTTTTTAAACAAATCAAATTAGTAATTAAAAATATAACAAAGTATTTGAAAATTTATGAACTTACACATTGGAAAAATCCACCGATGGGAAACTATGACAAGGGACCATATAAAATGCTACCACAAGATGCACAAGGTTGGGTTAGCATATGCCGCTCGGTATCATGTGCATGTTATCTGATAGATTCCTATTGTTGATAAGGTTCACCACCAAATGAATTTTTATCATTATGAGATACACTCGGTGATTCCTCCCCACCACCAATTGAAGATGATTGACCCCCTTAGATGAGCCTGCAACTATCTAGTTTTCAACAAAATTCACATGACAAACCAATGTCTCGGTCAACTGTAACAATGCCCTAATGTGTGTCATCTAGTAGGATAGGTGTAGGAGGATATATATGGGGGCGTATTTTGAGGGAGAGGAGGGAAAGATACATGTTTTGGATCATCCTTAACATGTTTCCTATCCCGGGGAATCCCTCCTCCCATCCTCTCATAACTCTAAAATGTCAAAGTAATTGACATCCTTATGAAGAATAAATTTAGCATACAACTTCCCCATGAAATACAATGGTATTTCTCTATTTCCATGCAAGTCTTCATCAAATACCATATACAACTTGTCCATCATGTTATCACTAAAAGATGCACCTTGACTACATAAGGAGCATGGCTAGTGAATCTTAATAGTATGTAAAGGATAAGAATGATAGTTGTAAACAAGGTAGAAATGGGACAAAGATCAAGATAGGTTTAAAGATATTGAACAACAGGAAATGTATCACTATCATGGATATTAATAAGACAGAGCTGCGAGCATAACTTTGGGAAAGAAGTGAATTGGGTTCTGTATTCAAGAATTAAAGATAATTGCATATTAATCAAGAGAATCATGGCATGGATTGATAAGACCACACACAGACAAAATAATGCTAACATGTAACACAGTTATTAAAACAGAATAGGCTCATATGATCACAATCATTTCAAAACAGCTATAATAAACCAGGAAATGTAATACATGCTTCTGCGAATATAGTCTCAGCCCTCGGCTGGAACTCTCTCCTTCTTCCTAGTGATAAGTTTTTTTTAAATAGACAAATACAATGACCAAGCTATTCTAAAAAATCTCAGAATTGAATCTACCTAAAAATAAATTACATTTGAAAATGCTCTGTTCAACTCCCAGCAGATCCTTTGAATGCTGGTTCGATTTCGGAGAATATTTTACTACTCCTTATTTGCCTCAAAATGCAAAAAACCCTGCCTGGAAATCAGTGGTAAGTGGCTCGTCTGATGAATTTTTTTTCCTGGAGATTTGAAATCAATCCTTTAACCGTTGGTTGAAATTAGGAAGAGATTTATAAATATCCATCATTTGAGCACCTGTCTTTAGATGTGAAATTGATACTAATTTTGGTATTCCTTTAAATATGGGATATCCTTCTTTAATGCTGAAGTTGATCTTCTCCTTGTATACTTTGCCACATGTCATGAGTCCTCAAAATCTTGTAGCTTCCCTCCAGCCTTTTTAGCATGGAAGAAGTTCACTGAGATTTGCCATTTGTATGTTTTAAATGCCAACAAATTTACCTTTGTATCATTAGGTGGAGATAGTGTGTTTTGGGGGAAATCTTGAAAATCCTCGGAGGTATTTGATAGAGTGAAGAGGATGGAATTTGATAATTTGTTTGCTGTTGAGAAGCACCCTTTTTGCAAATTGTTACCTTGTTGAGATGTTGCATTGCTTATACTGGCTGCACCATTCTGAGAATCACTCATTTGTGCAAGAGCTCTCTCTTCTTTAGTAACACAATACTCGTAAAATATTGGATCGATCCTCAGAATTGGAACAAATATATCTGGATATCAACATGGTTAAAACAACATATGCATCACTACACTGAATCAACATTAATTTTCAAAAAATGTTGACATCTCCACCATGATCATTTAATTGAAGCGTATAACAATACACGAGAGATTTTTCGAGCTAATTCCCTCCTCAGCAACTCTGTCAACCAAGGGTTTAGCGTCTCTAGATCCATCACCTATGTTAACACCCAAATTAACCCCCAAGGTTGTGAGAGAAGGCAATTCGGGGTAACCAATAACCAATATTTAGCTTGTGCTACTAACCCAACACAAACAGAGAGGGCTCTCTCTGTAAACTCATGAAAAATGGAAATAATCAAAGGCGTCAACAATGAAAACGTACACCAGCATTCATCATTCAAGATATTCAATTACAACATACACAGAAGATCATATTTCTACTGGAACAAAATAGTTTAAACGTTGTTTGGTTGAAACACTTGAATCTCTATTGAGCTATGGAGTCACATCAAACAACCTCTGAACATTTATTTACAAATGCTTTGCGAATGCATTTAAACAGGGGCATGGTAGCAAACAGCTTGTAGTCGAAGTGATTTTAATTGGTGAAACATAAGAGAAAGAAAAACTCCATCGATACAAGGCATATGATAATCAATCGTGTACCAACTTTAGTAGAAAACATTTGTGAAATACTTGGAATGAGATAAACAGAGCATAATTTGTATGAATTCTGCTTAACTATAACACTGCACCAAGTATGAAAGATATTACAGACTAGAAATAACAATGAAAGATACACAATTCACAGGAGAAGAAGAAAGAATAGACTACAAGACCAATTACACAAGAATCCCTGAAAAAAAACACTGGCTCGGCTTTGCAAAAATTTATTCAAAATAGCTCATAAGCGTCTTATAGAAAAATACACAAAGTTTCAAAAAGTTTTCAACCCGTATGTCTTCAATTACAAATGAATTTACAGATGCCCCTCGAGCTCTAGGCTCAGCTCTCTCCTGAACATAAAATAATTGCAATTACTTGACACCTAATTGACAGCTAACCAAGGCGTATTTTCGCCATTACAATTTCAAAACAGACACAGGTGGTATAGGCCTAACCGTTTTTTTCCTTTACTGGCCTATTTTACTATATGAACAACTACTTGAACAAAAAACAAAACAAAAAGATAACAACTCTAGCTTGCTACCTCTACTCTAGCTGAAAGGTTTCTGCTGGCAGAGTGCTTCACTACTACCCTTTGAGCCCTTCATGCTTTGGTTTTTAACTTTGCTTTACCATACTTCTTTATTAGTTTCCACTGGTCAAGTGAGGGTAAATCTATGATGGCGAGCTCCTTAAGTAGTACTCTTAGATCAGTATATTCCATGTAAGAGTATCTAGTATGCAATGTTCTGGCTCCCCCAAAATTTGAGGCTAAATTGAAGTATCTTGTCAGCTTCTCAGCTACTAACTAGCTAGTTAGGGGCTGATCCATCCCCTCAAAGTCATCCTGGCTCATCCTGCAATCCCATCGCTTGATTTTATACTCTTCCTTTGATAACATTTTTCCATTTTCTCCCCAAAACGCAGGAAGGCACTTCTTGAATAAAGGATTGAATGCTTCCTTGAACATCTTTAGCTGATTTGACAAAATGTCAATCCCTGATTGAGTGACCTTCACCTGTTCATGTTTGTTAATTAACCTTTTGGACCATATGATTGTGGCCACCCTGTCCTTGATGCATGCATCATCATCCTGCTCTTTTGATAAACCATTTAAGAATTCTATTGCGTTGTTAGCATATTCTGAAGGCTTTTTATTAAGCCTTTCATTTGCAACTGTCACATTTTGTTTGGCCAAATTCACTACAGTCTCCTTATCCATTATAAAGTTAAGGTAAGGCCTTAGGTCTTCAATTTTCTTTATAACATCATCCCAGATGATTTTCGTAGTTTCCTGCAGCACTTTCTGCCCGATCACTTGCTCTTTTAAATTGTCGAGATCCACCTGCATTTCCTGGTACTTGGTTTCCCAAGCCTCCCTTTTGCTTCTGCATCATCCTTTAGAGATTTCAAGTTGGAAACCTACTTCTTTAATCGGAGTAACTCGACATCTTACAAGCTCGCATTAGCTATTTTCCCTACCAAGGAGAAATCTCCAGCTGCAATTGGGTCGGTGGCCTCCTGTTCCATTTTATTTTCCCTTTCCTTTACTTTCTTGTCCAACTCTTCAAACTGGGTCTTCCATGATTTTTCACTGGCTTCTACAAAGGTCATATCAGACTGCATCTTCTTTTCTTTTTCTCTAAGCTCCACCAATTGGGATTTACAATCCAATAGTTATCCTTTTAGCTTCTCTTTCTCTTCCTCCAGCTCTGCTATCTCAGGGGTACTTGCAAATTGAGCAGGCGAGATATTTAACTTCTTCTTTAAAGCCAGGATCTCATGGTCTTTTTCATTCAGCAGCTCCTGGATGTTCTTCCTTATCTTCTTTGGTCTCATTCATTAGCAGTTGTGTTTGGTGCTTCCTCGCCTGTGCCTTTAGAGACTTATTTTCTGCTTTTTCCAGCTTCAGCTGGTGCTGAACCTTAGACTTATTTGTTTGCACTTTTGATAGCTCTAAAGCAAGCTTCAGCAGCCTATTATAAATGAAATCACCTGTCTCCTTGTGTATGTTGATTATATCAGAGATAGGGATGTCTTCTAGGTTGAATTTCATCTCTGTAGCTTTGTTTTTGGTGGCTAGAGCAAGGCTCAAGGTGTTCTAAGCTAAATTCGTGCTGGCAACTAGGGCCACTTCTTTCTTGGATATTTCCATTACCTCAGAGTACAGTTTTGCTTATTTTGCTAAGTTATCAGGATTTTCTTCATATTCCTCCAATAGCTTGGTCCTTCTTATACTAGATGCTGTGGGTCTTTTGGGTGGTTTTCCAAATACATGTTCTTTCACTTCATAAGGAGGCATTTGAAACTTGATATGCATCTTCTTAGGCTTTTCTTCTTGTATCTTTACTACCTGTTGATCATCAGCTTCCACCTTTTTCCTCTTTGAGGCTCTTTCAGGGTCACTGTCTACATCCATAGGGCTGCTAACCGTTGAAATGTTGGATTTTCCTGGAATGGGGACAAGGGGTAAATTTGCTGACCTTATTGGGGCTTTATTAGGTGAGCCGAGTGGTGAGGGCGTGCCTCCCTGAAAAAGGAATTTTATATTTTGAGAGGTATCTGAGGGATCAGCGTCCATGTGCTCCTGATCAATATATTATAGCCAATTTTCCTTCTCGGGCATGCCAACCATCTCGAAGTGGTCATACCCCTTCCTTCGAGCTTCCCTCCTCCTTTCTGAGATTATATGATGTGGATCATAATTCATTGTAGCTTTTGAAGGGAGTCCTAGGTCTCTCATCATCCCTTCAATCCCTAAGAGGGTTGTATTATGTTTGATCATAAAAGAACCTACTACGCATGGGAAAGCTATATCAAAGGACCTCTTATTATCTATAAAGTGTTCACACTCAGCTTTCAGTTTTTGCCTTATGAACTCTAAATTGGACAACTTGGGTGTTAAAAAGGCAGGGAGTACATATGGTGGGTGTGAAAAAACATACACCCTTATTACTGTCCCATGTTTAAGCAAAAACCAATATCCAATCCCTTTCCCCATAGAGGGCTGCAGTAAAACCTTCATCTCTAGGAGTACCCTGGGAAATTCCTTTTGGAAAAACATGTGATAAACCTTTTCCAACAAATCATTCATGAAAACCATGTAATCTGAATACATCTCCTTTGTAATTTTCAGCTCTGGTATCTACAGGTTTTCTTCAACGGCTGTTAAGAACATTTTTAGTAGATAGGACTGGAACCTAAAGACTCTGGTTTTGGGGAACTCAACTAGCTGGGAGTGAATACTTTCAGCTAGGGCATCATCAAATGTTAGGCATGTAGTCTAGATAAGTGAACTTTGGTCTGTTGGCTCTATTGGACTTGTGCTTAAGACAAACATCAGACTGATTAATGACTCCGTGATGTACTGGTCACTATCTAACCCCAAAAACGTGGCTATCATGGCAATCACACATTTAGACTATTCTTTGAAGGAACTGGCCTCGTTAGGGAAAGGTGAGCCAAGGAAAGATGTATTTGGTAACAAGGAGGCTTGGTAAAAGCTTTGCTTGAGTTCATTTGGGGCTGGTGAAATACTGAATCAGGGTTTACATTTGATACGCTTGAGCTTTATGACCAAACTCCAGGGGAATAGCCAGGGATTTTCTAACAACTGGGGCCTTCACATGGCAAAGGATTTTGGAGCTTGAGGCATCGAAGATTTCCCTCTGCCCTGGGGCATAATTGTTGGCACACCATTCTACGAATTCAAGGCAACTGGGGGTTTGGGTGGTGGTAAAGTAGTGGAAAAAGGACTGATATACTTTGTGGATTTCTACTTGTATGGCCCTTATAACCTCCAATATCTCCTTGGATGTATCCAAATATCTATTGATCAATATGGTGTCGTATATGTCACTATCCTTGTCTTCCAACAGAGAACCGATTATCGGATATTTGGTACCAGGGGGGTCTACTATCTCAGCCATTTAAATATCTAGTTGTGAAAAGAAGAGGGACAAAGGCCTACCTGGTCCACTAACAACTAGACAACCTTCTGGTTTCCCGGTTGGCTGGTCTGCTCTACAAGATTCACCTTCTTCGCTCTCCAAAGCGCACTAGACAAATAGGATGTGGACATTCGTATAGTTGAACCATTTTATAATATAGATTTTTCCATATCACCCTTGCAAGTATGATTGTGACGGGTCCATGTCAGTCGTCCATCTCCATCAGCTACCTTCAGCCGTAGATCTGCCCACTTTACCTTTCAACGCCCTTGTGGCCTTCAATTTAATACCACACAACTCCAATCAATAGTTCAGTTTTTCAAAACATTCCTAGCTATTGATTCGCTCCTTGCTCCAATCTTGACCGTCGGATGATGCATCCTTTACCGACCGCGACGATTTTGGGCGTGCTTAACATACTGATGATTAAAATCACCACTTTTGTTCTAGACCGTCAATTTGTCTCATCTAGATCCATGTCGTTGAAAGGAGTGCGACACTTAACCAAATCGCGGAGATTTGGAACATAACCTTTTTTCTACGCATGTGAGATTAGCACTATCACCTTTTCACCATAGATCTTTGTTCCCGCCGATCTCTATCGTTGATCATTTTAGGAATATTCTACTGGATAACACTTCTCCCGTGCCTATAACATTTTTAACTTGACTTTGCACCAAGGGCTTAGAGCCAGAGATCTTTGCGTTATTTAATCTGAGCCATCTATGTTGAGATATTGTAACTTCAAAGAATATTATATTTGTACTTTATTATTCCGGAGATGTTTCATTCCTCCGTGAAGATCTTATTGTATATCCGGAGATGTTTATAGCTCCGTCGGAATGTGGTAACTCGGGTTATTAGACTTCCCTAGTAGGGGTCGGCCCTGTATGTGTTATGTGGGTCAAAGGGTTATTAGACCACCCTAGAGGGGTCGGCCCAGTTAGTTGTAGTGGGGTATTTAACCTATTGGTTAAATACGAGCCTACGTGTACTTGTGTAAATTACATATCAGAGTAGTGTATAAATAGAGGAGGTGTGTTCCTCATTATACACACTTACTCACTTGAGAAAGGCGCATTTGTGGAGGAGAGGTCTGCTATGGAGGAGAAGGAGCTTATGCTCAGGGTTTGCATCTTTGTATATTGCTGGTCATCTATATTGAGGAAGCTTTGCTGGGTTTTCTACCCCATGAGGGTTTCCCAGGATAAATCTCTGTCTCTTGTGTTTATGCTATGCTTGTTGTTTCTTCAGTGATCCTGTATATGCTATTATTGTGAAATGGAATGTAATGCTGCTATTTTCTGTCTTAGCATATTGAATTTTAACATGGTATCAGAGCTGACCTGAAGGAAGACAAGGTATGGCACTAAAGACACTTGCTTTACTTACGACAATTTGAAGGTTAGGGTTTTACATAGCAAAAACCAGTCATCGTAGCACTTTCACTATAAATCCGTTTTGGAGAAGTTTTCGGATCTGAAATAGTTACAGGACGAAGCTAAAATCTCCAGGTACCTTGTGTCCAAAGGACAACCTCTAATTCATTGTACTTTGTGATTTATGATCTGTACAATATAGGGTTTCTGCCTCTTCCAGATCTGAGTCAAAATCAGGTGACCTTGGGAAAAAGGTCATATCTTGGGCTAGGAAGCTCCAAATGAAATTTAGTAACAAGTAACAGGTAGTACACAGTCTGCACTATCTCAGAAAACGTTTTCAGAGGCCGAAGTTGAACCAGTGACACGTGGCACTCCGTACAAGTGCGCTCTCCTGTATTATCCCATAAACACGTCACGTTGCGACACTTCGCATAAATCTCTCTTAGAAAATCCAATTGAGGTCAGACCTGTCAGGATGGAAATATAACAGGCCGGGCTATCTCAGAAAACTTTTTCAGAGGCCGAAGGTCAAACAGTGACACGTGGCACGCCGTACAAGTTCGCTCTCCTGTATTTTCCCAAAACAGGTCACATTGCGACATTTGGCATAACTCTCTCTCAGAGAATCCAATTGAGGTCAGACCTGTCAGGATGGAAATATAACAGGTCAGGCTATCTCAGGAAACTATTTCAGACCCTGTGGATCAAAAATTTCAGAGTTACACCAGAAACAATCAGGTACATATTTCTGTCAAAACAGAATTATTTTTTGGTACCTTCATTCATGACTTCCGGAATTTAGGGCTTTGGAGAAAGTTGGAATTTTTGTAATCGGAGACCACGGCTGGATGCTACTCATCAAAATAGAAATTTAGAGACCAAGATCAGAATTTTTGGTTGGGCAGAAGGCCGGGCTTGATTAGACCCTAGTTCGGGACTTTGATCAGAAAAGCGGAAAATTAGGGCTTCTGTAAAAATGGGAATTTTTGAAATCTGTGACCACGGCTGGAAGCTCCTCAGAAAAATAGAAGCTTAGAGCTTTGGATCAAACTTTTTGATGGGGAAAAAGAGTGGGCTTCATCAAACCCCAGTTCAGGGTCACGTCCAGTGAATCCGAAAGTTTCAAAGGCAAAATTAAGGAGTAAAACTTTGCAGTTTTCAAATTCTGAATATATCAGTTTGATCAGCTCATCAAGGCGCATATCTCTATCCTTTCGGAAGTTTGAAATTCAAAGTTTGAATTTTTGGGGTTTCTCTGACAAACCCATATCCAGCTCCAGGTCCAGTTCTTGCAAATCAAGTGGATAGGGTTAATCCTAGAAGAAGATGGATTGGTCACCTACATAAGTGAAGGAGTTCATGTTTCAGAGGGAGATGAGGCTAAGGCTTTACATAAGGAGATTACAAGCGATCTCGACAGGTATGACTCATCGAGGTATGTTTTGAGATTTGTTCATGATTAAGTTTATGGTATGTTTGTCTTCATGTTATTACAGTTAGTACAATCTTGATTTTAGATTTGTTGTATCACCTTAAGAAAATTATGAATGCATGATAGAAGATATTCATTGGTTAGGGTGTTGACACTTATGATTGTACTAATGCATTATGGTGTTGTGTGAGGTTGAGGTTGTCTGCTAACAAGATACATGTACATCACAAAAGACAAATCAGGCTCCATGACCATGAAAACATGAAGACAAAGACTCATCCATAATCTTTGTTCTACTTACGAGGTATGTATGACTTTGTTATATTATGCTTAACCTATGAGACATGCAGGTTCTAGCTCAGGATCTCTAAATCATTGAAGAGGTTGTTTAGGTATGTTGTACATAACCAAGTAGGTATACTAATCCAGGTATGTTTCCCATGAATCTTACCTTGTGTTAGGATCCCTTATATAAGTATACTTGGAATGATTGGTTATGCTTATTCATAAAGTTAGTAATCAAGGGATTATGCATATTATATCTTTTATCAATGATATGCATGAGTAAAAGAAGACTTCCCTGAAATCTTGAATACTAATGTTTATTAACTATAATCATGACTATACGTTTTCAAGACTATTTAGTACTATAATGTTTTGATAGCATTTAGAATATACTAATGAGTGTATGTTTGTGTATGAGATCATGAGGATGACTCTTGAGCATGCACAGTGGTACAGAATGAATAGAAGTTCAAAAGACATACAGAAGATCAAGCGGGAGGCAGCCACACAAACATAAATGATAAGTATTTGAGTTGCTATTTGAAATAGTAATGATATTGCATGCATGCATATTTGTATTCCTAGAATATATAATGCTAAGTGTAAACATTCATAGAGCATTGAACAGTATACAACTAATGTGCATATGTTTGGACAAACATTCCATTGTTGCTTGTCTAGAATGAAACCTCTTTGCTGACATGCTGAGAGTTGTGCACACTCTCGATAGTATGTTCTGGTAGAGATGGAAGGCATCTAGATAGCCACTGTATGCATACAGGATATGGGAAAGTGTTGTGCCAAAGTATTGGTCAAAATAGTTGCATCACTATGTAAATGATATCTGTATGCATAATGGGTTATCTTTTGATGATTATGAAGTATTACTAATCATGTACTTAATTTTGATTTGTAGGAAAGGTCATGAAGAATGATGGACACCGTACAAGTGGTGGATGTTCAAACAAGAAGATTTACAAATCAAACAAAATATAGAAGGCTCATGGCTAGAAGATTCTCTTAGAAAGGGGAAGAGAATCACGACAAGATGTTTGCTCCAAGTATGGTGTAATTAAAGAAGAAGTATGAATCAGGTTCTGTATAGGTACCTAGGATCGATAATAATTTGATAAGCTTAATGATCACCATGGGTGATGTGGATCTCAACCTTTGCTACAAGGTTGAATATGATACACATATGACATGGATGCAAGAAGGAACTCACCACAGAGTTCGAATGATATTGAGGCTCATATCAGTAGACCCATCTAACGAGAGATGGCACAGATAGATATGCAGAAGATCATTCAATGCAGAAATGAAAAATGAAAGATCTCAAATTGATGCTTTACTTCCTAGGTCTGGAAGTATGGCAAGGCTCAGAAGGAATATTTCTCAACCAGGGAAAGTATGATGAGAAATATGACTTGAGGTGTTGGAATGGCCACTCTTATGGATTCCAACTTGAAGCTGTTAGGGGATAACTCATCAGAGTTAGTGGATATAACTCTGTATAGTCAATTTATTGGGTCTTTGATATATCTAACATATACTAGGTTAGATATATGCTTTGTTATGAACACCTTGAGTTAGTATCTAGTGGAAACTAGATGTGTTTACCTGATAGTTGCAAAGTATGTGATGAGGCACATAAAGGACACGATAGAATTTGATCTATGCTATCTTGAAGATCATGACTTCAGATGGCTATTCAGATTCTGTTTGGGCAGGAAGTGTATCAGACAAGAAGAACACATCGAGAGGATGTTATTGTCTGGGATTAGCCATGATCTCGTGGTTTAGCTGGAAGCAGTCTAGTGTGGCTCTCAACACAAGCAGAATATATGGCTGCTTGCTCTGCTAGTTGTGAAGAAGTTTGGCTTTAGGATTGTTTGACTTAGAGATAGAACCAACTGAGATCCTATGTGATATTTAGAGTTGTATCAAGATGACATAGAATCTAGTGTTCCATGATAAGTCAAAGAACATAGGGAACTAACAAGATATGACACAGAAAGGAACTCTAAAAGTTTGAATTTGTAACAGGTTACCGTTGTACTAACCAAGCCTCTACGTCAAGTGAAGAAGTTACCAACCAAACCTCTGTCTCGAGTGAAGTTTGAATACTTCCGAGACAAGCTTGGTGTAGTTCAAAAGGACCCTCCTCGAAAGGGGGAGTAGTATAGTCACTACTGATGAGATTGTCTCATCAAACAACAAGGTCGTTGATGAGGTAACCTGTTCTCTACACCCAGTTACTTAGAAATATTTAGATTTAGGACTCTTATACTTAGAATACTTAGCTTTACTTATACATGCTTTTGATGATAGATGTATTGGTGAGAATACATGCTAGATGTATACATGTTTTGGTGTGATGTATACATATTTTGATGTATTAGTAAGAATACATGCTAGTTGTGATGTATACATGTTTTGATGTTAGATGTATTAGTAAGAATACATGTTAGTTGTGATGTGTACATGTTTTGGTGTGATGTATACATGTTTTGGTGTATTAGTAAGAATACATGCTAGTTGTGATGTATACATGTTTTGATGTTAGATGTATTAGTAAGAATACATGCTAGATGTGATGTATACATGTTTTGATGTATTAGTAAGAATACATGCTAGTTGTGATGTATACATGTTTTGGTGTGATGTATACATGTTTTGATGTATTGGTGCGAATACATGCTAATGTGATAACTGCTCTTGTATAGATGAGAATACAGAAAGGGGATTGGGATCATCCCTGAACTTTCAGTCCTAAAGAGAGCCGTAGACGTAAGGTCTCCGAGAATGAAGTCCTTAGTGGACAGTTGAGGGGATTGGGATCATCCCTGGACTTTCAGTCCTAAAGAGAGCCGTAGATGTAAGGTCTCCGAGAATGAAGTCCTTAGTGGACAGTTGAGGGGATTGGGATCATCCCTGGACTTTCAGTCCTAAAGAGAGCCGTAGACGTGAGGTCTTCGATAATGAAGGGATTGCGATCATTCCTGGACTTCGGTCCGAAAGAAGAGCCGTAGACGTATGTCTCCGATAATGAAGGGATTGGGATCATTCCTGGACTTCAGTCCGAAAGAAGAGCCGTAGACGTATGTCTCCGATAATGAAGGGATTGGGATCATTCCTGGACTTCGATCCGAAAGAAGAGCCGTAGACGTATGTCTCCGATAATGAAGGGATTGGGATTATTCCTGGACTTCGGTCCGAAAGAAGAGCCGTAGACGTATGTCTCTGATAATGAAGGGATTGGGATCATTCCTGGACTTCGGTCCGAAAGAAGAACCGTAGACGTATGTCTCCGATAATGAAGGGATTGGGATCATTCCTGGACTTCGGTCCGAAAGAAGAGCCGTAGACGTATGTCTCCGATAATGAAGGGATTCGGATCATTCCTGGACTTCAGTCCGAAAGAAGAGCCGTAGACGTATGTCTCCGATAATGAAGGGATTGGGATCATTCCTGGACTTCAGTCCGAAAGAAGAGCCGTAGACGTATGTCTCCGATAATGAAGGGATTAGGATCATTCCTGGACTTCAGTCCGAAAGAAGAGCCGTAGACGTATGTCTCCGATAATGAAGGGATTGGGATCATTCCTGGACTTCAGTCAGAAAGAAGAGCCATAGACATATGTCTTCGAGAATGAAGGGATTGGATCATTCCTGGACTTAAGTCCGAAAGAAGAGCCGTAGACGTATGTCTTCGATAGTGATAGGACTGGATCATCCCTGGACTTTGGTTCAAAAGGTACATGACTGGTTTACATCATTCCTTGACGATGCCGATGATCGTGTGATGACGATGCTGATGATCGTATGATGACGATGCTGATGATCGTGTGATGACGATGCCGATGATCGTGTGATGACGATGCTGATGATCGTATGATGACGATGCTGATGATCGTATGATGACGATGCTGATGATCGTGCGGTGATGAGGCTGATGATCGTATGATGACGATGCTGATGATCGTGTGATGACAATGCTGATGACGATACTGATGATCGTATGATGACGATGCTGATGATCATGTGATGACGATGCTGATGATCGTGTGATGACGATGCTGATGATCGTGTGATGACGATGCTAATGATCGTATGATGACGATGCTGATCGTGCTGCTGTTGATAGTGTGATGATGATGCTGCTGATCGTGTGATTACGATGCTGATGATCGTAATGCTGATATTGATGTTGACATTGATGTACCAGTAACTGTTTGAGTTACTGATGAAGACAAATTGAAGAAAGCTTCCAATGATTTATAGATGTATCATGTATGATGTTGATGACTCCTTGCTCGTGCAGATGTTGTTATAATATCCTTCTCGTTAAGGGGGAGTGTTGAGATATTGTAACTTCAAAGAATATTATATTTGTACTTTATTATTTCGGAGATGTTTCATTCCTCCGTGAAGATCTTATTGTATATCCGGAGATGTTTATTCCTCCGTCGGAATGTGGTAACTCGGGTTATTAGACTTCCCTAGTAGGGGTCGGCCCTGTATGTGTTATGTGGGTCAAAGGGTTATTAGACCACCCTAGAGGGGTCGGCCCAGTTAGTTGTAGTGGGGTATTTAACCTATTGGTTAAATACGAGCCTACGTGTACTTGTGTAAATTACATATCAGAGTAGTGTATAAATAGAGGAGGTGTGTTCCTCATTATACACACTCACTCACTTGAGAAAGGCGCATTTGTGGAGGAGAGGTCTGCTATGGAGGAGAAGGAGCTTATGCTCAGGGTTTGCATCTTTGTATATTGCTGGTCATCTATATTGAGGAAGCTTTGCTGGATTTTCTACCCCATGAGGGTTTCCCAGGATAAATCTCTGTCTCTTGTGTTTATGCTATGCTTGTTGTTTCTTCAGTGATCCTGTATATGCTATTATTGTGAAATGGAATGTAATGCTGCTATTTTCTGTCTTAGCATATTGAATTTTAACAATCTACGCATGCTTCTGCTTGCTGCTGGCTCATTAGCCTGTTATCCAACCTCTAGTTACCACAGACCTTGAGATTTGTCCCCAATATTTTCTCCTTTGGCTAAAATCTACTGCACTGTGCTCTGATTTTTTACTTCTGGGGGATGTGTCCCGAGAGCTGGGATTCTTTTGGAAATTTTTATGATCTTGCAACTCCCTTTATTCACCAAAACCTTCTTCAAAACCTAGCACAATTCGAGTGCTAACAACTGGCTCCAGCCGGGGATGCTAACCTCCCTGCGAGGTAGCAAAGAACCCCGTAGACCAAGTGCCTGATCCATTGGGCGGTACTCTAAACTCTGAACTGGAACCTTCTCTAAAAACTGAAACTGAAACTGTACCTGCCTCATATCTAGGCTGAACATACAAAAAATAAAACAAAACCATGGTTTCCCTTCCAGACCTTAGTGCCTTCGCTTTAGGCTTCAAGTCTTTCAGGTTCGCTGTTAAAATCTCAAAACAACTGCGAAAAATGAAAATATATACACGCTATGAAACATGAGTTACTTGCTTTCTCTAGTATAGGTAGTGCTTCAAAAACCTTCCATTGACTAGACCTCCTTACTAGGCAAATCCATCTTGGTGTTCCAGGATAAAAGAATTTTCTCCTCGATTTGCTGCAATAATATATGGCCCCATCCACATATGGTCGAATTTCCCATGTTTATCCTTCCTTGGAGCATCCCATTTTAGAACTAGGCCATTAACCTAAAATTGATCTTCTTTTTATTTCCTATCAAAGGCATTCTTTATCTTTTCCTGGTGCCCCTGTACTTTGTCATATGCCTTACTTCTCAGTTCGTTCAACTCAACTATCTGATTAACTCTTCTCTACATATGATTTCGTTCTCCCTCTATTCCTTGCAACAAACTGATGATTGGAAACCCCAGAGATGCTGGAAAAACTACTTCAGCTCCATATACCAATTGAAAAGGTGACATTCCAATAGCCCTCTTTGTGTTGATTATGTCATACCACAAAGCATATTTCAATTTTTTGTGCCAAGCTCTCTTATTTTCCTCCAACAACTTCTTGATGATCATTACTAGGCAATTGTTAGAGGATTTTGCTAGCCCATTTCCTTGAGGATAATACATTGTGGAATGGTTCAGACTAATATGGTATTTATGACAAAATTTTATCATTTTATTGGAACTAAAGGCAGGAGCATTATCAGTCATGATCCTTTTAGGACACCCGAATCGGGACAAGATGTTGTCTTCCAGAAAATCCATGATAACATTTTTTTTCGCTTTCCTGGTAGGGATGGCCTCGATCCATTTGGTAAAATAATCTGTAGCAGTCAAAATCCATCTGTGCTAACCAGAGGAGTTTGGGTTTATTTCCCCAATAAAATCTAGCCCCCATTGTTGGAAAGGGGCTTCCACTATGATTGGGTGAAGAGGGAGTGAAACCACTTTTCTCTTTCCTTCAAATATCTGACACTGGTGATAGGTAACAGCCTCCTTGTACACATCAGTAAACATGGTAGGCCAGTAGAACCCAGCCCTCAATATTTTGTTGATTGTTACCTTCCAGGAATGATTCTCACCACAATCTCCCTTGTGGAATTCCTTCTTTGTGTACTGCGCTTCTTCTTCTAACAAGCAATTCAGTAACACACCTCCAAGGTCCTTCCAATATAAAAACTGATTCATAATACAATATTTTGTAGCTTTTAGTTTCACAACTCTGGCTCTGCTCTTGCTTAACCCTATAGGATCTTGTAAGTTTTGTAATACATACACAGTGTCAGCATACCAAGGGGATGGAGAGAATTCAGGCCTTATCTACACTCCAATGTCTAACTGGTTTGAATATTCCTCTAAAAGGTTCATCTGCAAAGAGTCACAGTTAGCTTTAGCCATCAATTTCGCTAGACCCTGTCCCTTTACCAGCTTGGTCGGTCTAATTTCTAGGTCATACTCCAGCAACACAGCAATCCACTTGGCTCTTCTCCCTTTGGGATCTGCTTGGGTGAGGATACTCTTCACAGCGTTGTTTGGGACATGGGCAATAATGTCAGAATGGAGGATGTAGACCCTGAAATCCTTCAATGATTTTATTAGGGAATATGCCTGTTTTTCCATAATGTCATATCTCAGATCCCCATCTCTTAGCATCCTGCTAAAAAATGAAATAGGTTGTTCAGCATTCTGGGCATTCTTTTGTAACAAGACTCCTACTACCGTATGTTTAGATGCATAGGAAAATATCAAAAATTCTTTGGAAAAATATGGACTTGCTAATACTGGGGCCTCGGTAATAGCTTTCTTAATGCGGGTGAATGATTCCCTAGCCTCTTTAGTCCATTTTATCTGATTCTCTTTCTTTAACATATTTGTGATATTCTTCAGTATTTCTACGAAGCTGGGAATAAACCTCCTCAGGAAACCCACTTTCCCTATGAAATACTGTACTTCTTTCTTGCTTCTGGGATCCCCTACTTTCTAAATAGCACTAACCCTCTTAGGGTCAATCCTGATACCTCCTTTGGAAATAATATGTCCTAAGAGCTTAGCATCTTCTAATGCAAAGTGAGACTTTTTAGGGTTAAGAGAGATACCATATTTTCTGCATTTGATGAAAACCTGCTCCAAGTGTTTCAGGTGCTCGTCATCAGATCTGGAATACATGGTTATATCAACCATGTATACAACCACAAACTTATCTTTCTCCTCAACGAATTCTATGTCCATTGCACGCTCGAAAGTGGCTCCTGCGTTCATCAGCCCAAAAGGCATCTTCACATACATGAAGGTACCCCAAGGAGTGGTAAAAGTAGTCTTCTCTTAGTCTTTTGGGCATACCTTGATTTGATTTTATCCTAAGAAGCCATCCATAGTAGAGATTCTTTCTGCTCCTACTACCTTCTGTAAAATATGCTCCATTTTAGGCAAAGGGTAATTATCTTTTAGTGAGGATCTGTTCAGGTCCCTGAAATCTATGCAGATCCTAATCTCACCATTCTTCTTCCTTACAGGGACCAGATTTGCGATCCACTGAGAGAATCTCAGGGTGACAATGATTTTTGCATTGAATAGTCTTCTGATTTCTTTTTCTATTACAGGCACCGATTTGGGGTTAATACTTCTTAACTTTTGCTTGAAAGCTTTCTCCCCTGGTCTGATTGGAATAGAATGTTGTATTATAGAGGTGTCATACTCTTTTAGTTATTCATAACTCCAGGCGAAAGCATCGACGTATTTTTTCATCAACTCTATATACCGCTCCTTCTTCTTAGCATGTAGTTTCTTGGACAGGTTCACCATCAAAGGTTATTCCTTAGTACCCAAGTTCTGGTCTTCTATAGCGTCGCTGGGAGGTTCAAACTTTGGGTTTTTTGCCACATCATTCTGGCCAAACAACTTCTCCAGGGGTATCAGTCCCTTAGGGATATAATTGCTCTTCAATTGAATGATATCTTTTCCGCCCAACATGTTTTTCCACTCCTTGCTTTCATTCTCTTCATCTTCTAATTGTTCTTGGTCTATTCGACCTTCCAGGTTCTCATTTTTGGCATCACTATGAACATTGGAAAACTCATCAGATAGATCCAAAAATATCTTAATTTGAAAATCATCATCAAATACCTGCTAGTATTTAGAATTGTCTGGAATAGATGGCTTGTTCACCACCTCCACCTCATATTTTTCCTAAGAAAAAATAGGAGTTTTAAAACCACCAGTAGTAGTGGCCAAAGAGTCTGCCACCTGATTTTCACATCTGGGGATCACCCTGATCTTGAGTTCTGTGGAACAATTCCCAAACATATCCCAGACTTAATTTCTATAGGCCCTCATCCTAGGGTGTTTGGTGTGATAGCTGTCATTCACTTGATTTACCACCAGTTTTGAATCTCCACACACATGTATCCTTTTTGCTCCCAAGTCTTTAAGAGCTCTCAATCCCAGGAGCAGAGCTTCATACTTAGCCACATTATTAGTACACTCAAAAGTTAGCTTATATGATAAGGCTCTAGACTCTTGTTCTAGAGGTATGATCCAAACCCCTGCACCAACGCCATTCTTGCTGAGGGATCCATCAAAGTACATCTTCCATAGCCCCTCCTCATTTTTCTGCCTCTCTGAGGCCTCATACCTTGCTGCAAATTATTTATCTTCATTTACTTCGAGGTATGTTGGAGGTACAGGATCAGTATGTGGACTATCATTGAAGAAAATAGAGGACCCAACCTCAGTGTCTACAGGATATATAGCTAAGGGTGATTTTCAGGTTTGTCGTCACTGCTGATCGCATAAGCCATCCTCTTTTCCCTATAAAGCTTTCTATTGCACCCGAAAAGAGGTATAGTGGCATACGATAGGTCCATTTGCATGGTCCCCTTCACGTTTTTAACCCAAGACCGTGACAATAACATTCGAAACTTATCAGGTATCTCTGCCACTACAACATCCATCATAATGCTCTTAGCTGGGATTTGAGCAAGGGTCACTACCACATCTTTAGTCAACCCTAGAAATTGCACTCTTTTGGAATCAAAAGAATAGAGGTCTTTGTAGGGTCTAGTGACTTCTAACCCCAGCAGATCTACCACTGACTTTGGCATCAGATTATGCGATGCCCCAGAGTCTATTAATGCGTTGTGTAAAAATTTTCCATGGACATTTAGACTTAAATAAAAGGGAGGGACCTCTTCATCCTTTAGCTCTTCAAGCTTACATCCAAAAATTATAGTAGGATCATCTTATGTTACTTCCAACATGTCATGTGGACAATCTTCCTATCCTTTTACCATGCTAGCTATATCTTCCCTATACTCATTGTTTCTTAACAGCTCATTTAGGGGGATAGAGATCTTTACCTTGGACAGTTCATCCTTCAGGCTGAATTTTGAAGCTGGCTTCACTATTTTAGTGAATTCTGGTTGCCTAACTTCTTTAGAATGCTACCGTTTATCTTCTGGTGCTTTCTGTGCAGCATCCTCTGGCTGTTTCTCCTTTAGCTTTTCTGCATTCTATTGAGTATTGGAGGGTTGAGTTTGGCCAATATTTCCTTTGTTTATGGTCACATCCTGATTTCTCAACTTCATCTTCCTTTGAATGTCATCTATAACATTTTGGTAACCCATTTGGTACTGCTCAGATTCTAGTTCAGCCATTTGGTCAATTCCTTCCTTGGTGAAAAAATCATGCTCCCTTTCAGTCAAATATACGTCATGGTTCAGGGTGTCAAAGAGATGGATATGTTCACCCATGGGTTCTACAGGTCCTCCATCATCAACTAAACCTAAAGGGAAAGGAGGCCTTATCTGTTGGTCATCATGGTTTCTTTGATTTCTTTGGGGGGGTGGTCTTCTGAAGTTAGGATTTCTCATTTGGTTCTCAGGCTGATCTCTGGCAGGAGGTTTGTTATCTAGGGCTAACCTATCCATCAGTTTTTCCATGGCTTTCATCATTGTGTCAAACTTGGCGTCACTAGAAGAGGAGGAGGTAGAGGCTTGAGTCTCTTGCTTCTTTTTATTTGTTTCTGTTTTACCCTTTATTTACCTTGAAGCCATCATGTTTGCTTGCACCTCTATGGCGTGTTTCAACATAGCAAGTAAAGAGGCCAATTTTCTTTCTCTCAACATACATGAGAAATATCCATCAAAGGAATCTGCATAATGGAGCTTTGCAGCGCCTACTGGGGGTCTTAGGCCGTCTGGGATAGAATTGTATGCCTTCATAAACGTAGCATAAAACTCATGAACTGATTCGAAACCTCCTTTCTTCAAATGGTTGTAATGGGACAAGACTAGGGCAGGACTCCCTATTGTTTCCCACCTTTCTAAGAAAAATGTCTTAAAGGCTGTAAAATCATTGATAGAAGCATTTGTTAACTGCCTGAACCATTTCTTAGGTTCTCCAAACAAACTCTGGGCCAACAACCTCATCTTAGCATCATCATGATCTACTTCCTCCAAATCAATATAATCTTCAAATCTGTCTATATGATGTTTGGCGAAAAAACACCCCTCTCCATCATAAGAGACGATCCTCTGTGCATAGTTCTGAGGGTGGTCATGTAAGATTGCTGGTAAGTTTTAAGGTGCAAATCTTGCAACCATGAGTATAGGAGGATTTTGCGAAAGGGGTGGGATATTCTGAGCAGAGTTTGTGGTACAGGGCTAAGAGACTTGAAAACAAGGCTTATCTCTTTCGGCTTTGGTAATATTCTGCAACTTACGCCATCCAGGGTCTAACAAATATGACTCGGGAGTATTCAACCCTTCTTCTCCTAAGCTTAAATATGATTCGGATCTTGATCTTGGAAAAGACTTCCTAATGTCTATCTCTATATCTAATTCTTGAAAAACAGATAGCTCTTCTTTAGATTCAATTCTTCCGCCGCTAGAAGTACTAGCTTTACTCTTTCCAGTCCTATGTTTAAGCAAAATTTCTAGATTATCAACACTTAGTAGAATTTCGGAAATAGGATTACCTTTGGTATGGATCTTTCATGAGGCCAGGATGCCTTTTTCAAGACTTCTTCAAAAATGGACTTTGGCTCATCGGTCTTCCCAGTGGAGTCTTTCTTGAATACAAATCTTAACGAGTGGAATCGCTAGGGAAAAAAAAATACACAACCCTCGAAAATCTGGAAATCTCTGTTTTCCCACAGGGATCTCTCCTTTCTTTGAATCTCAGAACCCTTTGTCGTTCTACCAGGGATGATAAGAAACTCACGTTCACCAACAACGATGCCAATTTGTTAACACCCAAATTAACCCCCAAGGTTGTGAGAGAAGGAAATTCGGGGTAACCACTAACCAATCTTTAGCTTGTGCTACTAACCCAACACAAACAGAGAAGGCTCTCTCTATAAACTCATGAAAACTGGAAATAATCAAAGGCGTAAAAAATGAAAACGTACACCAGCATTCATCATTCAATATATTCAATTACAACATACATAGAAGATCAGATTTCTGCTGGAACAAAATAGTTTAAACGTTGTTTGGTTGAAACACATGAATCTCTATTGGGTAATGGAGTCACATCAAACAAACTCTGAACATTTATTTGCAAAAGCTTTGCGAATGCATTTAAACAGGGGAAAGGTAGCAAACAACTTATAGTCCAAGTGATTTTAATTGGTGAAACAGAAGAAAAAGAAACAATCCATCGATACAAGGCATACAATAATGAATCCCGTACCAACTTTAGTAGAAAATATTTGTGAAATACTTGGAATGAGATAAACAGAGCATAATTTGTATGAATTCTACTTAACTATAACACTACACCAAGTATGAAGAGATATTACAAACTGGAAATAACAATGAAAGATACACAATTCACAGGAGAAGAAGAAAGAATAGACTACATGACCAATTACACAAGAATCCCTGAAAAAAAACACCGGCTTGGCTCTACAAAACTTTATCCAAAATAGCTCATAAGCGTCTTACAGAACAATACAGAAAGTTCCAAAAAGTTTTCAACCCGTATGTCTTTAATTAAAAATGAATTTATAGATGCCCCTCAAGCTCTAGGCTCAGCTCTCTCCTAAATGGAAAACAATTGCAATTACTTGACACCTAATTGACAGCAAACCAAGGCGTATTTTCACCATTACAATTTCAAAATAGACACAGGCGGTATAGGCCTAACCACTTTTTCCATTTACTGGCCTATTTTACTATATGAACAACTACTTGAACAAAAAACAAAATAGAAAGATAACAACTCCAGCTTGCCGCCTCTACTCTAGCTGAAAATTTTCCGCTGGCAGAGTGCTTCGCTGCTACCCTTTGAGCCCTTCATGCTTTGGTTTTTAAATTTGCTCTACCATACTTCTCGATTAGTTTCCACTGGTCAGCTGAGGGTAAATCTACGGTGGAGAGCTCCTTAAGTAGTACTCTTAGCTCAGGATGTTCCCTGTAAGAGTATAAGGTATGCAATGTTCTGGCTCCCCCAAAATTCAAGGCTAACTCGAAGTCTCTTTTTCAGTTTCTCAACTATTAACTGGCCAGTCAGGGGCTGATCCATCCCCTCAAACTCATCCTAGTTCATCCTACAATCCCATAGCTTGATTTTATACTCTTCCTTTGATAACATTTTTCCATTTTCTCCCCAGAACACAGGCAGGCCCTTCTTGAATAAAGGATTGAATGCTTCCTTGAACATATTTAGTTGATTTGACAAAATGTCAATCCCTGATTGGGTTACCTTCACCTGTTCATGTTTGTTAATTAACCTTTTGGACCATATGATGGTGGCCACCCTATCCTTGATGCCTGCATCATCAGCCTGCTCTTCTGATAAACCATTTAAGAATTCTACTACGTTGTTAGCATATTCCGACGACTTTTTATTAAGCCTTTCATTTTCCACTATCATAGCTTGTTTGGCAAAATTCAATATAGTATCCTTATCCATTATAAAGTTAAGGTAAGGCCTTAGGTCTTCAGATTGCTTTATAACATCATCCCAGATGATTTTCCTAGTTTCCTGCAGCACTTTCTGCCTGATCACTTGCACTTTTAAATTGTCAAGATCCACCTGCATTTCTTGGTACTTGGTTTCCCAAGCCTCCCTTTTTCTTTTTGCATCATCCTTTAGAGCTTTCAAGTTGGAAACCTGCTTCTTTAATCGGAGTAACTCAACATCTTCTAAGCTGGCATTAGCTATTTTCCCTACTAAGGAGAAATCTCCAGCTGCAATTGGGTCTGTGACCTCCTGTTCCATTTTCTTTTCCCTTTCCTTTACTTTCTTATCCAACTCTTCAAACTAGGTCTTCCATGATTTTTCACTGGATGCTACAAAGTCCATATCAGACTACATCTTCTTTTCTTTTTCTCTAAGCTCTACCAATTGGGATTTATAGTCCAATAGTTCTCCTTTTAGCTTCTCTTTCTCTTCCTCCAGCTTTGCTATCTCAGGGGTACTGGAAAACTGAGCAGGCAAGATCTTTAACTTCTTCTTTAAACCCAGGATCTCATGGTATTTTTCATTCAACAACTCCTGGATGTTCTTCCTTTTATCTTCTTTGGTCTCATTGGTTAGCAGCTGTGTTTGGTGCTTCTTCGTCTGTGCCTTTAGAGACTTATTTTCTACTTTTTCCAGCTTCAGCTGGTGTTCAACCTTGGACTTATTTGTTTGCACTTTTGATAGCTCTAAGGCAAGTTCAGCGGCCTATTATAAATGACATCACCTATGTCCTTGTGTAGGTTGATTATACTAGGGATAGGGATGTCTTTTAGTTTGACTTTCATCTCTGTAGCCTTGTTTTTAGTGGCTAGAGCAAGGCTCAAGGTGTTCTGAGCTAAATTCCTGCTGGCAACTAGGGCCACTTCTTTATTGGATATTTTCCTTACCTCAGAGTACAGTTTTGCTTCTTCTACTAAGTTATCAGGATTTTCTTCATATTCCTCCAATAGCTTGGTCCTGCTTGTACTAGATGCTGTGGGTCTTTTGGGTGGTTTTCCAAATACGTATTCTTTCACTTCATAAGGAGTCATTTGAAACTTGATATGCTTATTAGGTTTTTCTTCTTGGATATTTACTACCTGTTGATCATCATCTTCCACCTTTTTCCTTTTTGAGGCTCTTTCAGGGTCACTGTCTACATCCATAGGGCTTCTAACAACTGAAATGTTAGGTTTTCCAGGAATGGTGACAAGGGGTAAATTTGTTGACCCTGTAGGGGATTTATTAGGTGAGCCGAGTGGTGAGGGTGTGGCTCCCTGAAAAAAGAATTTTAGAGTTTGAGAGGTCTCTGAGGGATCAACGTCCATGTGCTCTTGATCAATATATTCTAGCCAATTTTCCTTCTCAGGCATGCCAACCATCTCGAAGTGGTCATACCCCTTCGTCCTCTCTAAGATTATATGATGTGGATCATAATTCATTGTAGATTTAGAAGGGAGTCCCAGGCCTCTCATCATCCTTTCAATCCCTAAGAGGGTTTTCTTATGGTTGATCATTAAAGAACCTACTACCCATGGGAAAGTTATATCAGAGGACTTCTTGTTATCTATAAAGTGTTCACACTCAGCTTTCAGTTTATGCCTTATGAACTCTAAATTGAACAACCTAGGTGTTAAAAAGGAAGGGAGTACATATGGTGGGTGTGAAAAAGCATACACCCTTATTACAGTCCCATGTTTCAGCAAAAACCAATCTCCAATCCCTTTCCCCATAGAGGGCTGCAGTAAATCCTTCATCTCTGGGAGTACCCTTAGCAATTCCTTCTGGAAAAAGATGTGATAAACCTTTTCCATCAAATCATTCATGAAAACCAAGTAATCTGAATACATCTCCTTTGTAATTTTCAGCTCTTGTATCCACAGATTTTCTTGAACAGCTGTTAAGAATAGTTTTAGTAGATAGGACTGGAACCTAAAGACTCTGGTTTTGGGGAACTCAACTAGCTGGGAGTGAATACTTTCGGCTAGGGCATTGTCAAATCTTAGGCATGCAGTCTGGATAAGTAAACTTTGGTATGATGGCTCTATTGGACAAGTGCTTAAGACAAACATCAGATTGATTAATGACTTTGTGATGTACTGGTCACTATCGAACCCCAAAAACTGGGTTATCATGGCAATCACACATTTAGACTCTTCTCTAAATGAACTGGCCTCATCAAGGAAAGGTGAGCCAGGGAAAGATGTATTTGGTAACAAGGAGGCTTGGTAAAAGCTTTGCTTGAGTTCATTTGGGGCTTGGCGGAAGTACTGAAATAGGGTTTCCATTTGATACCCTTGAGCTTTATGACCGAACTCTAGGGGAATAGATAGGGATTTTCTAACAACTGGGGCCTTCACATGGCAAAGGATTTTGTAGCCTGAGGCATCGAAGATTGACCTCTTCCCTGGGGAATAATTGTTGGCACACCATTCTATGAATTCAGGGCTACTGGGGGTTTGGGTGGTGGTAAAGCAGTGGAAAAAGGACTGATATACTTTGTGGACGTCTACTTGTCTGGGCTTCTTTTGGAAATTTTTATGATCCTGCAACTCCCTTTCTTCACCAAAACCTTCTTCAAAACCCAACACAATTTGAGTGCTAACAACCTCCTTTACTAAATCTATAGCCTCTTCATTCCAAATAGTTTTCCATACTCCATCGCTGGCCAATATCAGAAACTCAGTGGTCCAGTATTTGGTATGAATGCAATACTCTTGGACCATATGATCATGCTGCATCCTTGAATCCAATACCCATAAACTTTGGTATTTGCACATATGAGATATGTAATATGTGAAGTATAAACTCGAGGATGAAAAGTTAAAAGACTTTGAGAGATAATGAGGTTATTAGGCAAAGCTTCAGGACAAAAAGTGAAGACTGACCAGACTGACTTAGAATACTTTTGAACATTCTGGCAGGTTCGATTGATGAGACTTGACCCTTGGCATACCATGTAATTTTGACTTGAGCTCGAGCTTGATCTATCCATTTGGTATTTTAAACATAAAGCAAATATAACCGGCTCGAGAATACTTGTATATTTTTTGGCAATGAAGATCAAGGTCTATGCTATCAGAATTTTAACTTTTGAGTGAGGATAATTGTGGTGACAACACATCCAATTTTTTTTTATACTTGGTTCTATGCACCAACCAATGGATATATGTTATCTTCTATTCAGAGGAACACAACTAGTGTGAGGGTCTCAAAAGATGGAATACAAATGGTCTTTTCGTATTTTTAATTTGTTAACATCCTGGTAAGTCCATTACCATAAAAATAACTACTGGACTCTCTAAAAGAAGTAATGTTATATAATGTTCCTTGGGCATTGGCAATTGTGTCAATGATAGTATCAATTGCTTTCCCAAGATAACAATGTAGTTGATATCCCCTCTTAAACGTAGCACTTAGGCATTAAAAAACCCCCAATTTTTATGGTATTTCAACATTTCTATTTGGAATCCATTGTTTTGGTGGGATTTGTTGTTCTTCTTCAACATCTATTAGGTTTTCAAGGTCAATATTTTGAAGGTTTGGGTTTCTTGAAGGATTAATGGTTTCTTCATGATTATGTGGATCCATGGAGAATACTCTATTTTTACACAATAATCTCTTAAAATTAGATTGAATATTCATAACATCCATATATATTAAACATTTTATATGGAATTTTGAAAAAATAAGACAAAAAAATAACTTGAATGCTACCCAACAGAGGTAATTAAGCTAAAAAAAATTTCGAATCGAGCAAATCGTCCAAATGCCAATGCGAATATGCCCAAATCACAGGTACATTAAATCTCTCCCTCATTTAATCATTGTTGGGTTTTGCAAATGAGAAAATGGAATGGTTCGGTCTGCCAAATCTTTTTTTTTAATCGATATAACACAAGTGCAATATAATGAACTTGTCTTATGAAACACATGTATGTTATATCGCACTTGCATTATGTTTTAAACTTTTTCATAACATAAATGCATTCTAACACATATGCAACATGAAACACATGTGCATTATATGGCACTTGTTTTATGTTTCCAAATTTTTCATAACATAAATGTGTTGTAATGCATATGTGTTTCTTAGCCTTAGCATTGGTTACAGGTTCGATTTCTATTGAGCCTAAACCTATTAACGCACCTCCGTTATGAATTTCCATAATGAAGGCGTGTTTATGAAATCTATGGTGGAACCAAAAAGTGGGCCTAAATTTCTTCCCACCCATATGGGATTCAATTGCAAAAAATCATGAGGCACATAGAGAGGAATAGACTCAAATGATGATCAATTATTTCAATCAAAATATAGATATTTATACAAATTTGGATGCATATTAATCATTTATCTTGATCATATATCAAGGGATGAAAAATTCTCTTCTAGAACCCTATTTAGTACTACCAAATGCTCAACTACTTATTTGGAAAACTATTGAGCACATGTTTCTACACCTGTATTGACTTCTACACTTCTAAACAATTCCACAAGATAAGAATTATGTCCAACACCTCCAATGCTTATCTTACAAATTATAATATCTAAATAAAAAATTACATTATTGGAATTACAACACTGAACTTTGTATGGTTTACTCTTCATCATCATCTTGATCCACTTTGAAATCTCAGGGACTATGCTCTTTCTCAACCATCAACTTCGAGCTTACCACTTTGATCCATTTAAGATACAATTGCTTCTTACCATCATTGATGCACTTGTAATGACTAAAAATATTGGCATACTTCACAAGACCCGCTAGCTTATAACAGACTATAAACAAAACTAAATCAGTTACCATCTAGTAGCAAGGCATGTCTTTCACAAACCGATTTAAGTTAAGTTACTATATTTATAAATTGGTTCTTCACATACATAATTAATAGCTATATTGAATTTTCCAGAGGTGTCAACTTCGTTTTTTACCATAATTCTAGAGGTGTCAGTTACCACAAAAAATGCATCCATACAGTTCTTTTACAAACAAATACCTTTGAAATACTTTGACACCCACAACTTTGATGGTGACAAAAATCTTTTCTTACATTCAATGAATTCAGTCACTTCATCTTGAAAATGTAATAACTTCATATCATGACCAAAGTGAACCAATTTATCAACATCATCAAAAATATAATTTTCATGATGTGATATTCAACGGTAAGTAACCTAAAACAAGAAAACGCTTTAATGCTTTAGAGCTGGAAATTGTTTTAATTTTTATTTGTTTACCTTAATTGCTTATAGTTATAATCAAGAACCTTTTAGGTGACTTAGCGAAGGATTAGTTCAGTGTGTATCTCCTCTGCGGCACCCTATCTAACTTTTCTCATGGAAAAACACCCTCTAGAAATTCTAATCGATTAACAGATGTTAATTCTCCCTCACACTGGTTTCTGTTTCTTCCTGGGGGTCATAAGAATAGATCAGATCCTTCATGGTTCTCACGATCCTTTGGTTCACTACTCATAGCAGTGGTTCTCCCACATCACATCTTCCAAATGGCATATTTTCTTCAAAGATATGAGCAACAATCTTCTTGCTGGTGGCAGCATGGCTCTCCTTAACAGCCTTTTTTTTCAATTTGACAATGGCCCCCAAAAAACAAAGCTACAAATTTGGAAAGTGGCTCTCACGACATAGCTCATGATGATTTTCACACAATTATTGTTGCAATCTTCCTAACTAAAAACTACAGAAAAAAATATAATTTAATCTACACTCATGCACTAACAACAAATTACTCTCATAGCTCTAACACAATCCCGATCTCTCTTGTGAGGAAGTTAGACCCATATCTACTTTAATACCAAATTGGGAAAAATCATGAGGCACACAGAGAGGAATAGACACAAATTATGATCGATTATTTCAATCACAATCCACATATTTATACGGATTTGGATCCATATTAACCATTTATCTTGAGCATAGATCAAGGGATGAAATAGTCTCTTATAGAACCCTATTTTTTACAAACAAATGATCAACTACTTGTTTGCAAACTATTGAGCATATTTTTCTACACCTATCTTGACTTCTAGACAATTCCACAAGATAAGCATTATCTCCAACAGATTCGATGCACCTTTCATTTCATGGGAGATGGGTTGTTTATCACCAGTCTCTTTCTCTATATTAGTAAATGGTTGAACAATGGTTTCTTTCTTCAATCCTAGCCGAGGATTAAGGCAAGGTTGTCCCCTGGCTTCACCTTTGTTTCTTATTATAGTTGAGGATTAAGGAAAGGCTATCCCCTAGCTCCACCTTTGTTTCTTATTATAGTTGAGGGCCTTGATAAGGAAATTTTAGAGGCCAAAATAACTAGAGGTTTTAAAGGTATTCTTATAGGGGGTAATATAATCTTAACTCATCTACTAATTGTAGATTATATTCTTATTTTTACTAATGGCTTAAGGTGGGATATAATGAAGCTTCATGAAATTTTAAATATTTTCTGTGCGGTTTTGGGTATGTTAGTAAATGAAGGTAAATCATCTCTTTTTCGGAAGGTATTGAGGCTTAGGAGATGGATTACCTTAGAGTTTTTTTTATTTCCTATAATAGATATATGGCTTGAAGTATTCGAGATATAAAATAAATTCGTATTCATATGTTATCAAGGATTAGTATTGGTTAGTATCAAAGTGTGAGAAGCGCATCTCAAAATGGAGATATAGATGGTTATAAAGAGGAGGTAGAATGTTTTTTGTAAAGTATTTTTTGGAGGTGACTCTGGTTTTCTGGATGAAATCTTGGATCCCTACTGGAGTGCTTGATAAAATACGAAAAATTAGGTATCATTTCCTTTGGATTAGGAGTTTGGAAAGGTATGGTAAGGATTGGATAATTTGGAAAGCTTTAGCTTTACCAAAATGAACGAGGGGATGGGGATTCAAAAATCCTATCCTATCTGCAAAATATTTGTAGGCTAATTAAGGGTTCTGGATTATGAGTAGAGGTATTATATCAAAAATACATAGCTCCTTTATTGATTATGGGTTGGATCCATAGGATGAATAAATCCACCCATAATGTTTTGATCTATTAAAAGGATTCTATCCATGCCTTTGATCTAGTTGGTTCAGGTTTAATCTGGAAGGATGGAAATGGATCCTGGGTGTGCCTTAGTGAATATCCTTTGTTGAGGAGTGTAAGATACCCAGTACTTGAGACATTCTATGTTTGTGGAAAAGCATTATCTTAACTCTTATTGTAAAGTTTTATATTTGACCAAGTGTCAAGGATGACTGTAAATGAATAATATTATTATTTAATAAATTAAAATAGGAGGCACTCACCCAAAGAGACTGTTGAAAGAATGTTTACTGGCCCAGTAGGAGGAATGGAATCTGGGGTAGAAGGAAATGGGAAAGTGGCAGCATCATGAACTCAGTAACTAGCTGTTGTTATGGGACAAATCCCTTAAATTGTGGTCAAGTTCCCTAGAATGTGGAACTAGAGCTTGACACTCGTTTATTTCAAACCGACCACTAAAAGACCTAGGCATCTTTTATAAGGCATCAAATTTGAGCAGAGGCTCACATTTTTCTGACGAGAAAATTTACCTTGTTGTTTTGCTGTATGCACACAAGAGATTCAATGAGGGGAAGCTATGTTTTGAGTTGTAGTGTAAAACTGTCTTATTTCTACTGAGTTTAAAGGTTTTGAGGTGTATGCAAGTCTTCATTGATTGTTGAAGTACAACCTGAGTGCCTTGCTTCTACAAAGAGTCTCCTTCCTAGTGGTTCAATAAACAGGCTCGAGGGTCCAAGGGAGCAAGTGATTTGGCTACTTCTTCTGGAGAAGGTTGGGAGGAATAGGCTCCTTTGGGTGTTTGTACACCCTATCAAAATTATCAGGTTCTACTTGTTTTAATTCTTTTCATTTCTGAAATTTGTTTACCTATCTCTGAAAATTGTTTATCTATTTCTGAAAATTATTTAAATGTCTTATAAACTTTCTATCAGTAACTCATATATCTCATACAGGTTGGAAAAGGATAGATTCATGTATTACTAAACTATTTTTATGTAGTGAAATGAGTGAACATATTTAGATTTATGAATTATTGAGAATAAATGACTTCCTATATTTTTCCTTTCACCCTTGAGTGATGTACTCTAGTACAGGAAGCGGTTAATTAACATAGATTAGGTTTGATTGTCAAGTGATGAATATAATATTTTCAATGTACTATAAATTCTTATCATAATATGAAGCTAGGTCCTAACAGTAGTGTTCAACAAAATTAAAATATTGCATGACCTAGGAAATATTTACTTCACTTCCATTTAGCATTTGCATATGTTTTCTATACATTTATAGTTTCATAATATACTGTTTGTAAATTCTCCTCTCTCATACAGAATTTCATAGAGAACCCTAGGTTGGTATACTGTTTTATAAACAAGACTATCCTTACCTTCAAAAATAAAATACACAATCATCTAAGTTTTCATACAGAATACAAGTATTCTACGAGCTGAACATCATTTATTTTCAGAAATCAATATATCTTAAATAGCTTACTATTTATGATTTCTAGACAGTTTGTCAAAAATCATACTGACTATGCAGTAATAATAATAATAGCATCTATCAGAGTATTATTCATACGAATGAATAAGCCTTCATCGACAAAGTATACAAATTTCATATTTAATCTTCAAGCGGAAATAGAAATAACAAAATTTAAATAGCAATCGATCTTCATAAACTAAAAGTATTTATTTGTGAATACCTGAAAAAAACTATACAATGATATTCCTTATCATTTCATAACTGAAAAATATGATATCATTAATACATTATCAGGTTTAAACCCTTTAATATCATCTCTTACAAGTAAACACTCATTATAGGCTCATAATAAAAGTTGAACCCTAAAAGTGACGCAGGTCGAGTTCAAGTAGCACGGATTATACAACCCTAGGGCTTTTCCCAACAACTAAATCATACACTACATAGTTAGCCCAACTAATTTTATTAGAATCATATCACAATCAAACATTAATCACTTGTCAAACTATCTTTCAAGTTAAACAACTCTCTGGTCCAAGTATGTTTATACATTAACCAGTTTTCAGAATTGAGACCTGCAAAGGCTCATCCAAAGGTTCACCCCAATTTCATTAATTTTGGACTTATTCCTATTCTAAATTGGATTTTAAATATGGTTAAGCCACATTTCTATGAGGCTTGGTACTCTAAAATAATATCCATTTGAGCTAACTTCTATCTTATAATACCAAACCTAATGGAAATGTTTCTTAACCTTATTAAAAATCCAATTTAGACTAGGAATAGCGGAAGGGTTTTGATAAACCCGAGACACATTAAAACTGTTCACATGATTGCATTTAAGATCTTGCCTTGTCATCCACCAACCTTCGATCAAAACCCACTTGATATAATTATCAACACGTTCTCCTGGTTTTCCATTTTAATACAATTCCAATTAGGAATCAAAACCCACATCCTATAGTTTTTAATGAAGTGCTCATTGTATTTCCTAGCTCACTATATTATTTCACCACCTTCATATAGCTCTAATAGTATAATGTTCATATAGTGTTTGGCTAGGTAACCAACAACCCAAACTTTGTATTTAAAACAATGTCGATAATTCACTAGGGTTGGACCTTGCAATATTAACCTTAATACTTCAAGTATGAAATCAAAACCCTATTAGGGTATAAAATAACCTGTGACCTATTCAATGGAAGGACAAATGCATTAGCAATAAAGCTAAGTAAGCCTCAGACTACTCCAGTATACCTCTGCCAAACAAGGAAGATTAATCATAACCAATGTTTCAAGATTCTTTATGGAATAATATTCATTACATGAGTACGAGAGTAAAATTAAATAAAAGGATACAACTGAGTTGTGAAATAATCATAGGCCCATAATATTACTATTGCACATTAACATTAAAATATTAAACCACTTTAATTTGAGTTACATCAACGCCAAGATATAGGTCCTTTAGAATTATATGATGTCTGCATATGGTGACAACCTTAAATTAAATATTATGACATTAAAAGAGACATAAGAATTAACTGTCATAAGTTAATAACGATAAATTAGGCAAGATTATACTATAGGGTTAAATACTTGGCTTAGTATGCTACGACACAAACTATTAAAGGTTGATTAGACAAATTAATTAGTTAATGAAAATGTATGAAGAGATTTTAATGTCCCTGTTATTAAGTGTTGAAAAATTTATACGTCTGAGTAGCATTTATAAGTTAAAAGACTGCCTAGAATTTTTTTTTTATTTTTTATGAATTTTTGGTATGTTACATGTGGTATCAGAGTGCGAGTTCAAACTCTAGGCCTGAAATTGGCTCAACGCATGCAATAGAAAATAAAAACAGAAAACATAGTGACTAATTGTTGTTTTAATGTTGTTTATGTACATAAGAGTTTTTGATATTAAATTGCAGGTATGGAAGGAACAGAAGAATCTGCTGAAAATAGATCTCATCATAGTGAACGTAATAATAATGAACATGAGAATATTAACGAAGAAATCTATGTAGAATTGAATGATCAAACATCTGAACTTTTACGTACGGTTAAAGATCTAAAAACTAAGATAAGAAATGTTAAAGAAGAAAACAAAAGGATTCTAAGAGCACAGGAAGAGCTGAACCATATTTTATTGGAAAAATATCATAATGATGAGAAAGATAAGAGAACGGAAGTCAAATACGAGTCTGGAACAATGTCCTATAAACACAGAGATAAGAAGATAAAATACTATAAAAGTGAAAGTGACTCTTCTTCCAAATCTGATGATAAAACTTATAAAAGAAAAGATAATTCTGATCAATACAACAGTGATAGTGACTATGGTCATAAGAAAAGAAAGCATAAGCCTTATGAAAAAATTTCAGGGGAATTTAAGAAGATAAAACCCCCAACATTTAATGGTGAAAATGAAAAGGGAGAGGCAGCCGAAGCATGGTTTTCCGGTATGAAGAAGTATTTCCAGATTTATGATTATTCATCTCAGTTAAAAGCTAAGATTACCATTTACAATCTGACCGGAAAGGCAGATATTTGGTGGCAGGATAATAAGAGGGTTAAAAGCATTAAAGAAAAGACTATAAATTGGAGTATATTTAAGAAATATTTTAAGAAAAAGTTTTTGTCTAAACAGTATTATGAAGATAAGGAAAAAGAGTTTTATGACTTAAAATTGGGTTCAATGGGTATGAAGGCATTAAGTAGCAAATTTCTCAGTCTATTAAGGTATGTACCTTACTTAGTTGGAGAGAAACCTAAGGTACAAAGATTTCTGAGTTGTCTACCTTTCTACATAAAAGACAGAATTGAATATGACAACCTTTCAACTCTTGAGGAAGCCATGAGAAAGACTAAGTTTTGTTTTGAACAAAACAAAAGAAGAGAAGGAATATCTGGCTGGAGGAATAACAAATCTACTGATTTCAAGCATAAAAAGAAAAGTTTTAATCCGAATTCTGGAAATATTAAGAAAAATTATAATAACAAAAATTTTCCAAGTAATAATTACAGAGGTAATGCACCACAGAATTACACAGCTGCAAGAAATATGTCTAATAACAATAATTATCATAATAATAGTGGTAGGGTAAATGAACAAAGACCACCTTTAAAATGTTATGACTGTAATGGACCGCATACTAGAGCAAACTGCCCACTCAAAAGAAAGACAGTCACCAACATTCATACAATGTAGACAGAACCAACAGTTCGTGATTTAGCAAGGGAGATGCCCAGAATCAATGCAGTGTTGGAAAACCGACAAGCAGACCATCAAACTTCCATGGTCGAGATGGAAGGTATGATACAAAACAAAACTATCTCTATTCGAATTGATCCACGTGCAAGTTTGAGTTACATATCACCTGATTTAGTGAAGAGTTGCAAGTTAAAAGTAGAAAAATTTGATAAATCATGTTTGGTTCAGTTAGCAATAGGAACCAAAAGACAGGTTGTAGAATTTGTTAAAAGTTGTGATTTGCTTATGAGTCAGTTAAAGACGCAAGTTAAATTGAGTATTTTACCTTTGGGGTCTGATGACGTATTAATAGGCATGGGCTGGCTTGAAAAGCATAGAGTAGTGCTGAAATGTTTTGAAAAGTCTTTTACTTGTTTAAATAATGCTGAAAAAATTGAAACAGTAAAGGGAATTCCTAGAAAAACTTATGTTAGACAAATTTCTACTTTACAAGTTAAAAAGGTAGTGAGGAAAGGGTGTAAAATGTTTGTTGTAAATATAATTAATGAAAAAAATTCATCTAAGGAAGATAAGTTAAAATTGGAAGACATACCTATTCTTAAGGACTTTTCGGATGTATTCCCGGAAGAAATTCCAGGACTACCTCCGAAAAGGAAACTAGATATCACCATTGAGTTAGTATTGGGTGCGGTACCAAACTCAAAGGCTCCTTACATGTAACATCCCCAGAAATTCACAAAAATTTAAAAATTTCTAAGTAGCATTAAATTCTTACATTCGTTATGGGGAAGTATAATAAATGATGATTTGCTTATTTAAACGACAGCCTAAATTTTGTTATATGACAACACCTTCTTCAATTTGTTGTCAATGTTAAAAACATGTTACGTCAATTACATGCTATGTTTGTCATAAAGTCCTTTTTGCTTACGAATGATTAAATGCATGTATTTATGTTTGTCATTTACTGTTGGATGTCTTAATACCATTTTTGTTTTCTGAATAATTATGGTTACTTCTTTAAATGCATAAAGAATGTCAATTACATATATATTGTTTTATTCATAGGTATTAACTGTTTGATTTTCTTTTGACGAAGGTGTCCTATGGGCACCCCGAGCCTGTTCACTGAACCATTAGGACGAAGATGCTGTGTGGAGAATGGAATAAATTCCATTGCAACTCAGCAGTAGTAATTGACAGTAATAATTATGCCTTTAGTAATATTGAATTCAGTAATGTGGCTGCACTAGTTTAGAATGTAGTCTTAACTCACTCAATTACTTCTAACCTTCCCCTCATCGAATCTCTTGTGCTCTCTTGTATTTCGCTTTTAGAAATTTTCACAAGGTAAGAATCGAACAGCCTCTTGCTGAATTTGATGGGTAGATAAAGCATGCCTAGTTCTTTGGTCAGTTTTCTTTAGTTAACGAGCCACCTGCTCAGTTCCACTTTCTTAGGGAACATGACCATAAAAATAGGGAATTTCCACCTGCAACATCTAGAAGTGAGTTAAGGATGCTGCCAAGTGTCAGTTTGCTCTCCACCCCAGTCCATTCCTCCTAGTGGGTCAATAAACACTCATTCAACAGTCTCCTTTGGATACATGTCTCCTCTTTTATTTATAAATAATAAAATATTCAGAGTAATTAATTACAGTCATCCTTGACCCCACTTGGTCAATTAACATAAAAATTTACAATAACATAAAAACATAATGTTTTTCTAACAAAATAAAATGTTCAGAATTTGGGTATGTGACAAACACCCCTTCTTAAATTCAACATCGTCCTCGATGTTGCTTTATTCGTCATCCTCTAATTCCTCCTAGAACAGATTCGGATATGCCACCCGCATATTACTTTCCAACTCCCAAGTTGCTTCATATGGACTAAGGTGCTTCCATTGCACCTTTATCTGTCCAATGGTACAATTACAAAGCAAATTTTCCCTCTTGTCAAGGATACAATCCGGTTCCACCAGAAAATCTCCTTCTAGTTCCACCTGTACATCATTCCAATTAATCACATGAGTAGCATCATGCACATACTTTTTCAAAAGAGAGATTTGAAATACATTATGTACTTTAAGATTTGGTGGCAAGGCCAACTGATATGCCACTGTTCCTACCTTGGACAGTATTTCAAAAGGTCCATAATACCTTGGTGCTAGTTTAGCACAAATTCCTAACTTTAAGTAGCTTTTTTGGGGTTTTACCTTGAGGAACACATTTTCACCAGCTTGAAACTCTTTTTGACTTCTTTTGAGATTTGCATGACTTTTCTGTCTATCTTGTGCAATTTTCAAATTGCCTTGAACCTGTTTCACGGTTAGTTCTATTTCCTTTAATAACTCAGGTCCAAACATTAACCTGTCAACTGGATTACTCCATGAAATAGGAGTATTACATTTTCTTCCATATAAAATTTCAAATGGACTGCGTTTTGTTGAAGCTTGGTAATGATTATTATAAGCATACTCAGCAAGATGCAAATATTCCTCCCATTTACCTGGTTGATCTCTAACATACATTTTTAACATATCTTCGAGAATCTGATTGACTCTTTCGGTCTGCCCATCCGTTTGTGGATGAAATGTTGTACTGAAATTTAAAGTAGTATCTAAACCTTTAAATGAAGACTTCCAGAAATTTCCTGTAAACTTGAGTCTCTGTCAGAAATTATAACTTTTGGAATCCCATGCAGACGAAAAATTTGTTTCATAAAAATTTCAGCAATGTTAGCATCCTTGTAAGTTGTTTTAACAGGTATGAAATGGGCTACTTTACTAAGCTTATCCACAACTACCATTATGGAATCATTTTGTTTCTTATTTTTAGGTAAACCAGTTATAAAATCAATACTAATTATTTCCCACTTCCAATCCGGAACAGGTAGTGGCTGCAACGGTCGTGCTAAGTGTTGATGTTCATCCTTTATTTGCTGAAATTCCATACACCTAGCAATATATTCAGCTACCTCATTTTTCATACTTGGCCAAAAGTAATCCTTCCTTAGCATTGTTATCATCTTTTGGTAACCAGGATATCCTGAGTATGGACTTTTATGCAATTCATTTAAAATCAACCACTTAATTTCAGCACATTATGCACATAAAGTTTGTTTTTATACAACATTAATCCTCTTTCATCAATTCTAAAATCTGTTATTAAATTTTCAGAATTACTTTCAGCAATTTTTTCATGTAATTTTTTTTATTTTTCATCCACTATGATTCCTTCCTTAATATGATTTTCTAGATCAGTTTTATAAGTACTGATTGCTGAAACAAAATTTATCCTAGCATTTTTGATTAAGGCATTATCAACTTTATTTTCTTTACCTTTAATGTGTTGAATCTCAAAATCATATTCGCTAAGAAAAGATAGCCGCCTGGCTTGCTTTGCGTTTATATTTGGTTGATCCCACAAATATTTTAAACCTTTATTATCTGTCATTAAAGTAAATTTGCTTCCAATTAAGTGATGACACCACATCTTTAACACATGTGTCACGGTAGCCAACTCTAAGTCCTAAGTTGCATAGTTCTTCTCATGAATCTTTAACTTCCTAGACTCATATGCAATCACATGACCTTCTTGTGTTAAGACTCCTCCAAGTCCACCATTGCATGCATCAGTGCATACAATGAAATCCTTGTTTGGGTCTGCAATTTTTAGAATAGGTGTCGTTGTTGATAGTTCTTTTAGTTTCTTAAAAAATTCTTCGCATTTTTTATCCCACGGAAATTTCTTACCTTTCTTCTGTAAAGAGGATATAAGATTCGCTATTCTAGAAAATCCCTCTATAAATTTACGATAGTAACCTGTAATTCCCATAAAAGATCGTACACCAGTTACATCTTTAGGGGCAGACCATTCATTAATTACTTGTATTTTGTCCAAATCTACTGCGATTCGATCCTTGGATATCGCGTGCCCTAAGTACTCTATTTTATCTTTGAATAAATCACATTTGCTGAACTTAGCATAAAGTTGGTGTTCCCTTAACACTTGTAAAATTATATTTAAATGTTCTTCGTATTCCTCTTTAGTCTTAGAATAAATTGAGATGTCATCAATAAATACCACTACAAATATATCCAAGTAATTATGTAAGACATTATTCATTAAACACATGAAGATTGTTGGGGCGTTGGTTAGCCCAAAAGGCATAACCACGAACTCGTAGTGCTCGTAATGGGTTCTGAAAGCAGTCTTCAAGATGTCCTCGTCTTTAATTCTGACTTGATGGTACCCTGACCTCAATTCTATCTTAGAAAATATCTTCACACCACGTAGTTGATCAAAGAGATCATCACTGTGAGGCAGAGGATATCTGTTCTTTATGGTCATTTTATTTAACTAATGGTAATCTATGCATAAACGCATAGTTCTGTCCTTTTTAACAAAAATGACAAGTTCTCCCCATGGAGACACATTGGGCCTTATATAAGTTTTACCAATCAGTTTCTTAAGCTGTGATTTAAGTTCATTAAGTTCCAGAATGTTCATTCTGTAAGGATCCTTTGAGTTTGGTACCACTCCTGGTACTAACTCAATGGTGAAATCTAGTTCCCTTTTATGAGGTAGTCTTGGAATTTTTTTTGGAAATACATCAAAAAATTCCTTTAGAATGGGTATGTCTTCCAACTTTAACTTATCTTCCTTAGTTGATTGTTCGTCATTAATTACATTTACAACAAACAACTTACACCCTTTACGAACAGCCTTTTTAACTTACAAAGCAAAAATTTGTCTAACAGAAATCTTTCTAGGAATTCCCTTTACTGTTATAGTTTCACATTCATCGTTCAAGCAAGTAAAATTCTTTTCAAAGCAATTTAATACTATCCTATTCTTTTCCAACCAATCCATTTCAATCAAAACATCGTAAGAAATTAGAGGTAACACATTCAACTTGACATGAGTCCTAAACTAATTCATCAGTAATTCACATTCTTTTACATAATGAGTCACTTTTCTTTTAGTTCCAGTAGCTAATTGAACCAACCATAACTTTTCAAACTTGTCTATTTTCAGATTGCAACATCTAGGTAATTCAGGTGACACATAGCTAAGACTTGCTCCTGGATCAATTAAAATAGAAATAGGTTTATATCTTTCAGCATACCTTTTACTTCCACCATGAAAGTTTAATGATCAGTCTATATGTTTTCCAAGACTGCATTGATTCTGGGCATTTCCCTCGCTAGGTCACCAATAGTAGCCTCCTCTTGTACTGTGTGTATGTTGTTGATGGTCCTTTTTCTGAGTGGGAAATTTGATGCATACTGAGGTGCCTTATAGTCCCAACATTTGACAGGTTCTTTCTGTTCATTGTTTTTAACAAAAATTTTAGGTGAATCATTATTTCTTGTAGCTATAAATTTTGACTATATATTACTTGTTGAATTATTCCCTTGAAATTTTCTGTTAGAATAATTACGTGAAATTTCCAAAGTTGCAATTAAAAGAGAACTGCTCTTCCTTTGTTCAAATTTATTAGGCCTTTTTACCTTCCTGTTTGGTATGCCTTCTCTCTTCTTGCTCTATTCATAACAGATATTTTCTTTTCTCATGGCCTCTTCAAGAGTTCGAGGACCATTATACTCAATCCCATCCTTTCTATGAGAGGGAAAACAACTCAGAAATCTTTGTACCTTAGGCTTTTCTTCAGTGATGTAAGGCACATATCTTTGTAAATTTAAAAATGTGTTGCATAATTCCCTCATATCCATGGAACCTAAATTTAACTGATAAAATTCTTTAGCTCGTTCCTCATAATATTGTTCCGACAGAAACTTTCTTTCAAAATATTTCTTAAAATTACTCCAATTTACACTTTTCTCTTTTAAACCTTTTACTCGTTTAAGATCTTGCCACTAGATGTCTACTTTTCCAGTCAGATTATAAATTGTCATTTTAGTTTTTAGATGAGTTGAGTAGTTGTAAATATGAAAGTACTTATTCATACCGGACAACCATGCTTTGGCTGTCTCACTGTCATATGTTTCTCCATTAAAAGTTGGTGGTTTAATCTTCTTAAATTCTCTAGAAATTTCTTCGTAAGGCTTATACTTCTTCCTTTTAGTGTACCAGTCACTTTCACTACTATCGCTGGAATACTTGTGCCTTTTCCTGCATGCTTTTTCATAAAATTCAGAAGATGAGCTGCTGTCATAATTAGTCAATTTTAACTTTTTATCCTTACGTTGGTAGGACATAGTTCCAGATTCATAATTATGTTATGTTATTTTATCTTTGTCGTTATTATGGAATTTATCCAATGGGATTTGATTCAGCTCCTCTTGAGCTTTCAGAATTCGTTTGTTTTCTTCCATGGCAGTTTTTATCTATATTTTTAAATCTTTTACTGTTCTTAATAATTCAGATGAATTATCAATCAATTCAACAAATACGTTTTCTGCATTAATGTGTCCTTGTTCATTATTATTCTATTCATTATTATGGGACCCGTCCTCAGCTGACTCTTCTGGTCCTTCCATACCTGTAGACTAAATTTATAAAATGTTGAAATTGAAAACAAAATAAAATAAAATCAATAATTTTGCAATTCTGTTTTAGAGTTTAAATGTGTGCGTTGAGCCAGTTTAGGCCTAGTATTTGAACCACGCTCTAATACCACATGTAACATCCCAAAAAAATCACAAAAATTTAAAAATTTCTAAGTAGCATTAAATGCTTACATTCGTTATGCAAAAGTATAATAAATAAGGATTTGCGTATTTAAACGACGGCCTAAATTTTGTAATATGATGACACCTTCTTCAATTTGTCGTCAATGTTAAAAACATGTTATGTCAATTACATGCTATGTTTTTCATAAAGTCCTTTCTGCTTACGAATGATTAAATGCATGTATTTATGTTTGTCATTTATTGTTGGATATATTAATACAATTTTTATTTTCTGAATAATTATGGTTCTTTAAATGCATAAACAACATCAATTACCTATAGTATTGCTTTATTCTTAAGTACTAACTGTTTGATTTTTTTTATGAAGGGGTGCTATGATACGAACCGTTACACCAAAACCTCGAGATGTTAGTGAAGGCCGCCCACTAGGATCTTAACATCCCACCACGCTCCGCAGTCCAGACTCTGGGCTGGATGTGCACCCGTACGGTGGTATCCCCTTTGCGCCGTACGAGCCCCGAGCGAACACTGCAATGCCGGCGTTGCGACCCGCTCTGTGACTTGAACCTGGGTGGAGGATCTGATACCAGATGTGATGAACCTGCAATAATTAATTAATAAAAATATGCGAAACAATAGAAATGATAGAACTCAAAATCACTTTTATATTGATCACGGGCCACTTCGAGGGGGCAACCTCCTTTGAGCAAGCTCAATACAATTAACTTCACGGTGCCTTCAATGACCTCAACACACACTTATATACTAATTCTATGCCCAATACTATGAGTCAAAACCATGGGACATATAATACTACGGGACGAATTACAAAGCATATGCGTCCAATACTATGGGTCAATACTATGGGCTAATATAAACTACGGATAAACAAATACTATGGGACGACTTACAAAGCATATGCGTCCAACAAAAATATACTAACATAGTGAAGAGAAGGGTTGACATAGGTTCCTAACATGCTATGGGCACCCCGAGCCTATTCACTAAACCACCAGGACGAAGATGTTGTGTGGAGAATGGAATAAATTCCCTTACAACTTAGCAGTAGTACTTGACAGTAATACTTCTACCTTTAGCAATATTGAACTCAGCAATGTGGATGCACTAGTTCAGAATGCAGTCTTAAATCATTCAGTCACTTCTAACCTTCCCCTCATCGAATATCTTATGCTCTCTTGTCTTTCTCTTTCAGAAATTTTCACAAGGTAAGAACTGAATAGCCTCCTGCTGAATTGAATGGGTAGATAAAGCATGCCTAGGTCTTTGGTCAGTTTTCTTTAGTTAATGAGCCACCTTCTCAGTTCCACTTTCTTGGGGAACATGATCATAAAAATATGGAAGTTTCCCCCTGCAACAGCAAGAAGTGAGTTCAGGATGCTACCAAGTGTCAGTTTGCTCTCCACCCCAATCCATTCCTCCTAGTGGATCAGTGAACACTCATTCAACAGTCTCCTTTGGATATTTGTCTCCTCTTTTATTTATAAATAATAAAATATTCAGAGTAATTAATTACAGTCATCCTTGACCCCACTTGGTCAATTAATATAAAAATTTACAATAACATAAAAACATAATGTTTTTCTGACAACATAAAATGTTCAGAATTTGGGTATGTGACATTACATAATGAACATTTTGGAACTTAATGAACTAAAATCACAGTTGAAGGAACTAATCGATAAAAACTACATAAGGCCAAGTGTGTCTCCTTGGGGAGCACCGATTATCTTTGTTAAAAAGAAGGATGGTACCTTGCGATTATGCATAGACTATTGTCAACTAAATAAAATGACTATTAAAAATCGATATCCTTTGGCCCACATCGATGATCTATTTGATCAAGTACGCGGAGCATCGATATTTTCTAAAATGGACTTGAGGTCGAGATACCATCAAGTCAGGATAAAATACGAATACATTTTTAAAATTGGTTTCAAGATCCAATATGGTCATTACGAGTTTGTAGTTATGCCTTTTGGGCTAACTAACGCTTCAACAGTCTTTATGTGTCTAATGAATAATGTTCTACATAAGTATCTAGATAAGTTCGTAATTGTGTTCATTGATGATATTCTAATTTATTCTAAGACTAAAGAAGAACACGACGAACACTTAAAAATAATTCTGTAAGTGTTAAGAGAACATCAACTTTATGCTAAGTTCAGGAAATGTGACTTTTATAAAGATAAAATACAGTACTTAAGTCACATAATATCTAAAGAAGGGATCGCAGTTGATCCAGATAAAATAAGAGCAATTAATGAATGGCTTGTCTTGAAAGACGTAACAGATTTACGTTCTTTTATGGAAATCACAGGCTACTATAGAAAATTTATTGAAGGATTCTCCAGAATTGCGAATCCCATAACCTCTTTGCAGAAGAAGGGAAATAAATTTGTATGGGATCAAAAGTGTGAGGATAGTTTTAAGAAATTAAAAGAATTATTAACAACAACACTTATATTAAAAATTGCATATCCAAATAAGGACTTTGTTGTATGCACTAATGCATTCAACGATGGACTTGGTGGGGTCTTAACCCAAGAAGGTCATGTAATAGCCTACAAGTCTAGGAAGCTAAAAATTCATGAAAAGAACTATGCAACCTACGATCTAGAGTTGGCTGCCGTGATACATGCATTAAAGATGTGGTGCCATCACTTGATTGGAAGGAAGTTTTCACTAATGACAGATAATAAAGGCTTCAAATACTTGTTGGATCAAACAAATCTTAATGCAAGGCAAGCTAGGTGGCTAGCTTTCCTTAGCGAATATGATTTCGAGATTCAACACATCAAGGGTAAAGAAAATAAGGTTGCTGATGCCTTAAGCAGAAATGTTAAGTTAAATTTTGTGGCAGCAATCAGCACTTACGAAACAGATCTAGAAAATCAGATTAAAGAAGGAATTAAACAAGATGAAAATTATCAGAAATTACATGATAAAATTGCTGAAAATTTAATAACATATTACAGCATTAACAAAAAAGGTGTAATGACTTATAAAAACAGACTTTATGTGCCTAATATTTCAAAAGTTAAGCTGTTGATTTTGGATGAAATTCATAAAAGTCCTTATTCGGGACATCTTGGTTATCAGAAAATTATAACTATGTTGAGAAATGATTACTTTTGGCCAAACATGAAAAATGAAGTGCCTGAATACATAGCTAGGTGCTTTGAATGTCAACAAATTAAAGCTGAGCATCAACACCTAGCTCACCTATTACAACCATTGCCATTCCAGAATGGAAGTGGGAAATTATAAGTATTGATTTTATAACTGGTTTTCCTAAGAATAAAAAACAGAATGACTCAATAATGGTAGTTGTGGATAAGCTCAGTAAAGCAGCTCATTTTATTCCTGTTAAAACTACTTTTAAAGCTGCTAAGATTGTTGATGTGTTTATGAAGAAAATATTTCGTTCACATAGATTTCCTAAGGTAATAATTTCTAATCGTGATTCTAAGTTTACTGAAAATTTTTGGACAGCATTGTTTAAAGGTTTAGATACTAAGTTAAATTTCAGTACATCTTTTCACCCTCAAATTGATAGAGAAACTGAAAGGGTGAATCATATTTTAGAAGACATGTTAAGAATGTATGTAAAAGATCAACCAAATAAATGGGAAGACTATTTACATTTAGTTGAGTTTGCTTCCAATAATCACTATCAAGCTTCTGCTAGACTTAGTCCATTTGAGATTTTATATGGAAGGAAATGAAATACTCCTATTTCTTGGAGTAATCCTATTGATAGATTAATGTTAGGACCATATTTGTTAAAAGAGATGGAGCTAACAGTGAAAAAGGTACAAGGCAATTTAAAAATTGCACAAAACAGACAAAAACGTTATGCAGATCTGAAACGAACTGAAAAGCAATTTTAGGTAGGAGATCATGTTTTGTTAAGGTAAAACCCAAGAAAAGTTCTTTTAAGCTTGGGAGTTGTCCTAAACTAGCACCTAGGTATTGTGGACCATTCAAAATTCTATCAAGAATTAGACCAGTTGCATATTAGTTGGCTTTACCATCTAATTTGAGAATACATAACGTTTTCCATATTTCTGTTTTGAAAAAGTATGTGTACGATGCTACTCATGTGCTAAATTGGAATGACATACAGGTGGAACCCAAAGGATATTTTCAGGTGGAACTGGACTGTATCCTCGACAAGAGGGAAATTATGCTCCAGAATTGTACTATAGGGCAGGTAAAGGTGCAATGCAAGCACCTTATCTCGGATGAAGCTACCTAGGAATTGGAATGTAATAAGCGGGCATCTTATCCAATTCTTTTCTAAGGAGGCTCTGATGAAGAATAAGCAACATCGAGGATGATGTTGAGCTTATGTGGGGGTGTTTGTAACATACCCAGTACTTGAGACATTCTATGTTTGTGGAAAAACATTATCTTAAATTTTATTGTAAAGTTTTATATTTCACCAAGTGTCAAGGATGACTGTAAATGAATAATATTATAATTTAATAAATTAAAATAGGAGACACTCACCCAAAGAGACTATTGAAAGAGTGTTTACTGACCCACTAGGAGGAATGTAATCTGGGGTAGAAGGCAATGGACAAGTGGCAGCATCATAAACTCAGTAACTAGCTGTTGTTATGGGACAACTCCCTTAAATTGTGGTCAAGTTCCCTGGAATGTGGAACTAAAGCTTGAGGCTCATTTATTTGAAACTGACCACTAAAAGACCTAGGCATATTTTATAAGCCATTGAATTTGAGAAGAGGCTCACACTTTTTCTGACAAGAAAATTTACCTTGTGGTTCTGCTGTATGCACACAAGAGATTCGATGAGGGGAAGCTATGTTTTGAGTTGTAGTGTAAGAATGTCTTATTTCTACTGAGTGCATAGTTTCCTGCTGGGTGCAGAGTTTTTGAGGTGTATGCAAGTCTCCATTGATTGCTGAAGTACAACGTGAGATCCTTACTTCTACACAGAGTCTCCTTCCTAGTGGTTCAGTAAATAGGCTCGGGGGTCCAAGGGAGTAAGTGATTTGGCTGCTTCTTCTGGAGAAGGTTGAGAGGAACAAGCCTCTTTGGGTGTTTGTCCACCCTATCAAGAATATCAAGTTCTACTTGTTTTAATTCTTTTCATTTCTGAAATTTGTTTACCTATCTCTGAAAATTGTTTATCTATTTCTGAAAATTATTTAAATGCCTTATAAAATTTCTATTAGTAACTCATATATCTTAGACAGTTTGGAAAATGATAGGTTCCTCTATTACTAAACTATTTATGTGTAGTGAAATGAATGAACAGATTTAGATTTATGAATGATTGAGAATAAATGACTTCCTGTATTTTTTCTTTCACCCTTGAGTGATGTACTCTAGTACAGGAAGCGGTTAATTAACATAGATTAGGTTTGATTATCAAATGATGAATATAATATTTTCAATGTCCTATAAATTCTCATCTTAATATGCAGCTAAGTCCTAATAGTAGTGTTCAACAGAAGTAAAATATTGCATGACCTAGGAAATATTTACTTCACTTCCATTTAGCATTTGCATATGTTTTCTATACATTTATAGTTTCATAATATACTGTTTATTTCTTCTCCTCTCTCATACAGAATTTCATAGAGAACCCTAGGTTGGTATACTATTTTATAAACAACACTATCCTTACCCTTCAAAAATAAAATACACAGTCATCTATGTTTTCATACATAATACAAGTATTCTACGAGCTGAACATCATTTATTTTCAGAAATCAATATATCTTAAATAGCTTACTATTTATGATTTCTAGATAGTTTGTCAAACATCATACCGACTATGCAGTAATAATAATAATAGCATCTATCAAAGTATTATTCATATGAATGAATAATCCTTCATCGACAGAGTATACAAATTCCATAGTTAATCTTCTAGCAGGAATAGAAATGACATAATTTAAATAGCAATCGATCTTCATAAACTAAAAGTGTTTATTTGTGAATACCTGAAAAAAGATATACAATGATATTCCTTATCATTTCATAACTGAAAAAATATGATATCGTTAATACATTATCAGGTTTAAACCCTTTGATATCATCTCTTACAAGTAAACAATCATTATAGGCTCATAATAAAAGTTGAACCCTAAAAGTGACACAAGTCGAGTTCAAGGAGCACGGGTTATACAACCCTAGGGCTTTGCCTAACAACTAACTCCTATGCTACATAGTTAACCCAGCTAATGTTATTAGAATCATATCGCAATCAAACATTCAATCACTTTGTTAACACCCAAATTAACCCCCTAGGTTGTGGAGAAGGCAATTTGGGGTAACCACTAACCAATTTTTAGACTTAAGCTACTGACCCAGCTTAGTCTGAGAGGGCTCTCTCTACAAAGATATGAAAGACTGGAATAATCAAAGGTGTCAACAATGAAAATATACACCAGCATTCATCATCAAAGATATTCAATTACAACATGCAGAAGAGCAGATTTCTATTTGAAAACAAATGATTTAAACGTTATCGGCTAAAACATATGAATTTCTCTTTTGGGTAATGGAGTCACGTTAGACAAAACTCAGGAAAAACTTATTCACAAAGGATTCATGAATGCATTAACACATGGGCAAGATAATAAATAGCTCATATTCGAAGTAAATTTAATCGATGAAAGAGAGGAGAAAGAAACAACCCATTGACGTAAGGCATATAATAATGGATCCTACATCAACTTTAGTAGAGAAGAAAATAATGAAATACTTGGAAAAGATAAGTAGATCATATGTTCATGAATTCTACTTAACTATCACACTGCTCCAAGCATTGAAGAATGTCACAAAATGGAAATAACAATGAGGGATACACAATTAACATAGAAGAGGAAAAACAGACTATAAGACCAATTTCACAAGAATCCCTGTAAACATTAGCTCGGCTTTGCAATTTCTATTCAAAATATAACTCAGAAATGTCTTATAGAATTATACAAAATTCCCATAAAGGTTTCAACAATATTTTTCAGGCCTTCTGTCTTTAATTACGATGAATTTATAGAGGCCCCTAGAGCTCTAGGCTCGGCTCTCTTTTGAACAGAAAACAGTTGTAATTACTTGACAGCTAACTAAGGCGTTTCTCCGTTACAACTTAAAAACAGACACAGGCGGTATAGGCCTAACCGCTTTATTACATTCACTAGCCTATTTTACTATAAGACTAACTACTTCAACGAAAACAAAATAGAAAATTGACAGCTCTAGCTTGCTACTTCATCGCTCGATGGTTTCTTTAGTCGATACTCTCGAGCTCTTGATACTTTGATTTTTAGCCTTGCTTTACCACACTTCTCGATTAGTTTCCACTGCTCTTCTGAAGGTAAATTCATGGTGGCGAGCTCCTTAAGTAATACTCTCAGCTCAGTGTGTTCTTTGTAAGAATACCCAAAATGTAATGTTCTAGTTCCCCTGAAGTTCGAGGCTAACTCAAAATCTCTTGTCAGCTTCTCAGCTACTAGCTGGCCGATCAAGGGTTGATCCATCCCCTCAAAGTCATCCTGGTTCATCCTGCAATCCCACAGCTTGGCCTTATACTCTTCCTTAGACAACATATCTCCTTTCTCGCCCCAGAACTTAGGTAGGCCTTGTTGAGATATTGTAACTTCAAAGAATATTATAATTGTACTTTATTATTCTGGAGATGTTTCATTCCTCCGTAAAGATCTTATTGTATATCCGGAGATGTTTATTCCTCCGTCAGAATGTGGTAACTTGGGTTATTAGACTTCCCTAGTGGAGGTCGGCCCTTTATGTGTTATGTGGGTCAAAGGGTTGTTAGACCACCCTAGAGGGGTCGGCCCAGTCAGTTGTAGTGGGGTATTTAACCCATTGGTTAAATACGAGCCTACGTGTACCTATGTAAAATACATGTCAGTGTAGTGTATAAATAGAGGAGGTGTGTTCCTCATTTGATACACTCACACACTTGAGGATAGCGCACTTGTGGAGGAGAGGTCTGCTATTATGGAGGAGGAGATCATGTCTCAGGGTTTCATCTTTGTATATTGCTGGTCATCTATGTTGAGGAAGCTTTGCTGGGTTTTCTACCCCATGAGGGTTTCCCAGGATAAATCTCTGTCTCTTGTGTTTATGCTGTGCTTATTGTTTCTTCAGTGATCCTGTATATGCTATTATTGTGAAATGGAATGTAATGCTGCTATTTTTTGTCTTAGCATATTGAATTTTAACATGGTATCAAAGCTAACCTGAAGGAAGACAAGGTATGGCACTAAAGACACTTGCTTTACTTACGACAATTTGAAGGTTAGGGTTTTACATAGCAAAAACCAGTCATCGTAGAAATTTTGCTATAAATCCATTTTGGAGAATTTTTCGGATCTGAAATTGTTACAGGACGAAGCTAAAATCTCCAGGTACCTTGTGTCCAAAGGACAACCTCTAATTCGTTGTACTTTGTGATTTATGATCTGTACAATATAGGGTTTCTGCCTCTTCCAGATCTGAGTCAAAATCAGGTGACCTTGGGAAAAAGGTCATAACTTGGGCTAGGAAGCTCCAAATGAAATTTTGTGAAAAGAAACAGGTAGTACACAGACTGTACTATCTCAGAAAACGTTTTCAGAGGCCGAAGTTGAACCAGTGACACGTGGCACGCCGTACAAGTTCGCTCTCTTGTATTATCCCATAAACAGGTCACGTTGCGACACTTGGTATAACTCTCTCTCAGAGAATCCAATTGAGTTAAGATTTGTCAGGATGGAAAGATAACAGGCCGAGATATCTCAGAAAACGTTTTCAAAGGCCGAAGGTCAAACAGTGACACGTGGCACGCCGTACAAGTTAGCTCTCCTGTATTTTCCCAAAACAGGTCACGTTGCGACATTTGGCATAACTCTCTCTCAGAACATCCAATTGAGGTCAGACCTATCAGGATGGAAAGATAACAGGTCAGGCTATCTCAGAAAACGTTTTCAGACCCTGTGGATCAAAAATTTTGGAGTTACACCAGAAACAATCAGGTACATATTTCTGTGAAAGCAGAATTATTTTTTTGTACCTTCATTCATGGCTTCCGGAATTTAGGGCTTTGAAGAAAGTTGGAATTTTTGTAATCGGAGATCACGGCTGGATGCTACTCATCAAAATAGAAATTTAGAGACCAATATCAGAATTTTTGGTTGGGCAGAAGGCCGAGCTTGATTAGACCCTAGTTCGGGACTTTGATCAAAAAAGTGGAAAATTAGGGCTTCTGTAAAAATGGGAATTTTTGAAATCTGTGACCACGGCTGGAAGCTCCTCATAAAAATAGAAGCTTAGAGCTTTGGATCAAACCTTTTGATGGGGCAAAAGAGTGGGCTTCATCAAACCCCAGTTCAGGGTCATGTCCAGTGAATCCGAAAGTTTCAAAGGCAAAATTGAGGAGTAAAACTTTGCAGTTTTCAAATTCTGAATATACCAGTTGGATCAGCTCATCAAGGCGCATATTTCTATCCTTTCGGAAGTTTGAAATTCAAAGTTTGAATTTCTTGGGTTTCTCTGACAAACCCATATCCAGCTCCAGGTCCAGTTCTTGCAAATCAAGTGGATTGGGTTAATCCTAGAAGAAGATGGATTGGTCGCCTGCATAAGTGAAGAAGTTCCTGTCTCAGAGGGAGATGAGGATAAGGCCTTAAATAAGAAGAATACAAGCGATCTCGACAGGTATGACTCATCGAGGTATGTTTCGATATTTGTCCATGATTAAGTTTATGGTATGTTTGTCTTCAGGTTATTACAGTTAGTACAATTTTGATTTTAGATTTGTCGTATAACCTTAACAAAATTATGAATGCATGATAGAAGATATTCATTGGTTAGGGTGTTGACACTTATGATTGTACTAATGCATTATGATGTTGTGTGAGGTTGATGTTGTCTGCTAACGAGATACAGGTACATCACAAAAGGCAAATCAGGTTCCATGACCATGAAAACATGAAGACAAAGACTCATCAATAATCTTTGTTCTACTTACGAGGTATGTATGACTTTGTTATATTATGCTTAACCCATGAGACATGCAGGTTCTAGCTCAGGATCTCTAAATCATTGAAGAGATTGTTTAGGTGTGTTGTACATAACCAAGTAGGTATACTAATCCAGGTATGTTTCCCATGAATCTTACCTTGTGTTAGGATCCCTTATATAAGTATACTTGGAATGATTGGTTATGCTTATTCATAATGTTAGTAATCAAGGGATTATGCATATTGTATCTTTTATCTTGATTGATGATATGCATGGGTAAAAGAAGACTTCCCTGAAATCTTGAATACTAATGTTTATTAACTTTAATCATGACTATACATTTTCAAGATTATTTAGTACTATAATGTTTTGATAGCATTTAGAATATACTAATGAGTGTATGTTTGTGCATGAGATCATGAGGATGACTCTTGAGCATGCACAGTGGTACAGAATGAATAGAAGTTCAAAAGACATACAGAAGATCAAGCGGGAGGCAACCACACAAACATAAAAGATAAGTATTTGAGTTGTTATTTGAAATAGGTTGTATGCATATTTGTATTCCTAGAATATATAATGCTGAGTATAAACATTCATAGAGCATTGAACAGTAAACTACTAATGTGCATATGATTGGTAAGTTGGACAAACATTCCATTGTTGCTTGTCTAGAATGAAACCTCTTTGCTGACATGCCGAGAGCTGTGCACACTCTCGATAGTATGTTCTGGTAGAGATGGAAGGCATCTAGATAGCCACTGTATGCATACAAGATATGGGAAAGTGTTGTTCCAAAGTATTGGTCAAATTAGTTGCATAACTATGTAAATGATATCTGTATGCATAATAGGTTTTTATGTCAATATGATTTGATGATTATGAAGTATTACTAATCCTGTACTTAATTTTGATTTGTAGGAAAAATCATGATGAATGATGAACAAGCGATGGATGTTCAACAAAAGGATTTACAAATCAAACACACTATAGAAAGCTTGTGGTTAAGAGATTATCTTAGAAAGAGGAAGAGAATCATGATGAGATGTTTTGCTCCAAGGGACTAGATAAGACCATTCTCTTAATGATGTAATTAAATAAGAAGTGTGAATCAGGTTCTATATGGGTACCCAGGATCGGTAGTCAATTGATGAGCTTAATGATCATCATGAGTGATGTGGATCTCAACCTTTGCTACAAGGTTGAATATGGCTTCTATACACATATGACATGGATGCAAGAAGGAACTCACCATAGAGTTCAATTGATTTTGAGGCTCATATTAGTAGACCCATCTGACGAGAGATGGCATAGATAGATATGCAGAAGATCACTCAATGCAGAGTGTGAATAATGGTAAATTGACAGCTTCATAACAAAGCTTGGGCCTTACCAAAAGTAAAGCTATTCCTAAACCGTGAGGTTGTGGATGATGAACCTATCATACCATTATTGCATGACGATGATCTATTTCTGACAAAGAATGAGAAACAGGTCATGAAAATGGCTGCAGAAATGAAAATGAAAGATCTCGGATTAATGCACTACTTCTTAGAAGTATGACAAGATCCAAAAGGAATCTTTTAAATCAAGGTAAGTATGCTGTGAAGTTTCTAAAAAGATTTGATATGTTGGAGTATAAAGCCATGGCCACTCCCATGGACTCCAATTTGAAGTTATTAGTTAATGACTCATCGTATTTAGTGGACCCAACTCTATATAGACAATTCATTGGGTCATTCTAGGCCAGATTTATGCTTTGGTGTAAATACCCTAAGTCAGTATCTAGTAGAACCTAGAAAGGTTCACTTACTAGCTACAAAGCATGTAGTGAGGTACCTAAAAGGTACTTTAGATTTTTGGTCTATATTATCTTAGAGGTCATGAACTCCGTTTACATGGTTACTCAGATTCTGATTGGGCAGGAAGTGTCTCAGAAAGAAAGAGTACATCAGGTGGATGTTATAGTCTTGAATCTACCATGATCTCATGGTTCAGCAAGAAACAATCTAGTGTGGCTGTCAATACTGCTGAAGCAGAATATATGGCTGTCTACTATGCCAGCTGTGAAGCAGTATGGCTTCAGAAGATTTTATGTGGAGTGTTTGACTTAGAAATGGATCCCACTGTGATTATGTGTGACAATCACAGCTGCATTAAGATGACTGAAAATCCTGTGTTCCACGATAAGTCAAAACACATAGAGATCCGGTACTTCTATATATACAAGATATGGTGCAAAGAGGAGCTATTAAGCTTGTATATATATAAGCACTGAGGATCAGATTGCTGATATCTCGACTAAACCTCTGTCTCGAGTAAAGCTTGAACACTTCCGAGACAAGCTTGGTGTAGTTCAGAAGGACCCTCCTTGAAAGGGGGAGTAGCGCAGTATCCGATAACAAGTCTATCTCATCAATGATGAGGTTACCTATTTACTGCACTTAGTTACCTAGAATTATTTAGATTCAGGACTCTTATATTCTTTCTTTTTAGATGTATACATGCTTTTGACATTAAGTTTCTGATGATTAGATGTATACATACTTTTGATGATAGATGTATACATGCTAGATACTTTTGATGATGATTAGATGTATACATACTTTTGATGATAGATGTATACATGCTTTTGCTGTTGGATGCTTTTGATGATTAGATGTATACATACTTTTGATGATAGATGTATACATGCTTTTGATGTTGGATGCTTTTGATGATTAGATGTATACATACTTTTGATGATAGATGTATACATGCTTTTGATGTTGGATGCTTTTGATGATTAGATGTATACATGCTTTTGATGATGATGATACATGTTGTGGTTATACATGTTTTGATGATGATGATAAATGTTGTGGATGATGATGATACATGTTGTGGTTATACATGTTTTGATGATGATGATACATGTTGTGGTTATACATGTTTTGATGATGATGATACATGTTGTGGTTATACATGTTTTGATGTTGATGCTACATGTTGTGGTTACACATGTTTTGATGATGATGATACATGTTGTGGTTATACATGTTTTGATGATGATGATACATGTTGTGGTTATACATGTTTTGATGATGATGATACATGTTGTGGTTATACATGTTTTGATGTTGATGCTACATGTTGTGGTTACACATGTTTTGATGATGATGATACATGTTGTGGTTATACATGTTTTGATGATGATGATACATGTTGTGGTTATACATGTTTTGATGTTGATAATACATGTTGTGGTGATACATGTTATGATGATGAGGATACATGTTCTTGATGAACATGTGAAGGGATTGGATCATCCCTGGACTTTCAGTCCTAAAGAGAGCCGTAGACGTGAGGTCTCCGAGAATGAAGTCCTTAGTGGACAGTTGAGGGGATTGGATCATCCCTGGACTTTCAGTCCTAAAGAGAGCCGTAGACATGAGGTCTTCGAGAATGAAGTCCTTAGTGGACAGTTGAGGGGATTGGATCATCCCTGGACTTTTAGTCCTAAAGAGAGCCGTAGACGTGAGGTCTCCGAGAATGAAGTCCTTAGTGGACAGTTGAGGGGATTGGATCATTCCTGGACTTCAGTCCGAAAGAAGAGCCGTAGACGTATGTCTTCGATAATGAAGGGATTGGATCATTCCTGGACTTCAGTCCGAAAGAAGAGCCGTAGACCTATGTCTTCGAGAATGAAGGGATTGGATCATTCCTGGACTTCAGTCCGAAAGAAGAGCCGTAGACGTATGTCTTCGAGAATGAAGGGATTGGATCATTCCTGGACTTCAGTCCGAAAGAAGAGCCGTAGACGTATGTCTTCGATAATGAAGGGATTGGATCATTCCTGGACTTCAGTCCGAAAGAAGAGCCGTAGACGTATGTCTTCGAGAATGAAGGGATTGGATCATTCCTGGACTTCAGTCCGAAAGAAGAGCCGTAGACGTATGTCTTCGAGAATGAAGGGATTGGATCATTCCTGGACTTCAGTCCGAAAGAAGAGCTGTAGACGTATGTCTTCGATAATGAAGGGATTGGATCATTCCTGGACTTCAGTCCGAAAGAAGAGCCGTAGACGTATGTTTTCGAGAATGAAGGGATTGGATCATTCCTGGACTTCAGTCCGAAAGAAGAGCCGTAGACATATGTCTTCGAGAATGAAGGGATTGGATCATTCCTGGACTTCAGTCCAAAAGAAGAGCCGTAGACGTATGTCTTCGACAATGAAGGGATTGGATCATTCCTGGACTTCAGTCCGAAAGAAGAGCCGTAGACGTATGTCTTCGAGAATGAAGGGATTGGATCATTCCTGGATTTCAGTCCGAAAGAAGAGCCGTAGACGTATGTCTTCGAGAATGAAGTCCTTGGTGGACGGTTGAGGATTAAGTCATCCTTGGACGTAGGTCCTGAAAGCACGGTGAAGGATTGGATCATCCTTGGAATTTGGTCCTGTAAACTGAGCCGTAGACGTGAGGTCTCCGAGAACATGATAGGACTGGATCTTCCCTGGACTTCAGTTCAAAAGGTACATGACTGGTTTACATCATCCTTTGATGATGCTGATGATCGTGGGATGACGATGCTGATGATCGTGCGATGACGATGTTGATGATCGTGCGATGACGATGCTGATGATCGTGTGATGACGATGCTGATGATCGTGTGATGACGATGCTGATGATCGTGTGATGATGATGCTGATGATCATATGATGACGATGCTAATGATTGTGTGATGACGATGCTGATGATCGTATGATGACGATGCTGATGATCGTGTGATGACGATGCTGATGATCGTGTGATGATGATGCTGATGATTGTGTTGATCGTGTGTTGACGATGCTGATGATTGAGTACTATCAACTCTGATGATGTTGATGTTCCAGTATTGAAGATGTTCCAGTAACTAGTTGAGTTACTGATGATGTTGAGAAAGCTTCCAATGATTTATAGATGTATCATGTATGATGTTGATGAGTCCTTGCTCGTGCAGATGCTGTTATAATATCCTTCTCGTTAAGGGGGAGTGTTGAGATATTGTAACTTCAAAGAATATTATAATTGTACTTTATTATTCTGGAGATGTTTCATTCCTCCATAAAGATCTTATTGTATATTCGGAGATGTTTATTCCTCTGTCAGAATGTGGTAACTTGGGTTATTCGACTTCCCTAGTGGAGGTCGGCCCTTTATGTGTTATGTGGGTCAAAGGGTTATTAGACCACCCTAGAGGGGTCGGCCCAGTTAGTTGTAGTGGGGTATTTAACCCATTGGTTAAATACGAGCCTACGTGTACCTATGTAAAATACATGTTAGTGTAGTGTATAAATAGAGGAGGTGTGTTCCTCATTTGATACACTCACACACTTGAGGATAGCGCACTTGTGGAGGAGAGGTCTGCTATTATGGAGGAGGAGATCATGTCTCAGGGTTTCATCTTTGTATATTGCTGGTCATCTATGTTGAGGAAGCTTTGCTGGGTTTTCTACCCCATGAGGGTTTCCCAGGATAAATCTCTGTCTCTTGTGTTTATGCTGTGCTTGTTGTTTCTTCAGTGATCATGTATATGCTATTATTGTGAAATGGAATGTAATGCTGCTATTTTCTGTCTTAGCATATTGAATTTTAACAGGCCTCTCTTGAATAAAGGATCAAATGCTTCCCTGAACATCTTTAGCTGCTTTGAAAAAATGTCAATCCCTGACTGGGTGATCTTTACCTGTTCATGCTTGTTAATTACCCTTTTAGCCCATATGATGGTATCCACCCTGTCCTTGATGCCTGCATCATCAGCATGTTCTTCTGATAAATCATTTAAGAAATCTACTGCATTGCTAGCATACCCTGAAGGATTTTTATTGAGTCTTTCATTTGCCACCGCCACAGCCTGTATAGCTAAATTCACCATGGTCTCTTTATCCAATATAAAGTTTAGATAAGGTCGTAGATCTTCTGCTTATTTTATAATATCATCCCAGATGATTCTCCTAGTTTCTTGCAACACTTTCTGCTCGATTAATTGCTCTTTCAAATTGTCAAGCTCCACCTGCATTTCCTGGTACTTGGTTTCCCAAGCCTCCCTTTTTATTTCTGCATCATCCCTTAGAGTTTTCAAGTTGGTAACCTGCTTCCTTAATCGGAGCAACTAAACATCTTCTAGGATGGCGTCAGCTATCTTCCCTACCAGGGAGAAATCTCCAGCTACAATAGGATCTGTGGCATCTTGCTCCATCTCCTTTACTTTCCTCTCCAACTCTTCAACCTGTGTCTTCCGGGATTCCTCTTTGGCTACTGCCAAGGTCATATCAGACTTCATCTTCTTCTCTTTCTCCATAAGCTCCACCAATTGGGCTTTACAGTCTAACAGTTCCCCCTTTAGTTTCTCTTTCTCTTCCTCCAACTTTTCTATCTCAGGGGTACTTGCAAATTGAGTAGGAGATATCTTCAAATTCTTCTTTAAAGTCAGGATCTCCTGATCCTTTTCATTTATCAACTATTAGATATTCTTCCTCTTATCCTCTTCAGTCTCATTTGTCAAAAGATGTGTTTGGTGTTTCTTTTCCTGTGCTTTTAGAAATTTATTCTCTGCCTTTTCCAACTTTAGCTGGTGCTGAACCCTAGCCTTACTTGTCTGCATCTTTGATAGTTCTATGGCAAGCTTCAATAGCCTATTATAAATGACATCACTTGTCTCCTTATGTATGTTGATTATATCAGGGACAAGGATGTCTTCTAGGTTGAATTTCATCTCTGTAGCCTTGTTTTTGGTAGCCAAAGCAAGGATCAAGGTGTTCTGAGCTAGATTCCTGCTAGCAACTAGGGCCACTTCCGTCTTGGCTAAATTTCTTACCTCGGAGTAGAGTTTTGCCTATTTTTCCAAGTTATTTGGATTTTCTTCATATTCCTCCAATAGCTTGGCCCTACTTGTACTAGATGTTGTAGGTCCTTTGGGCGATTTTCCAAACACGTGTTGTTTTACTTCATAGGGGGGCATTTGAATCTTGATATGCCACTTCTTAGGATTTTCTTCTTGGATTTTCACTACCTGCTTCTCATTGTCCTCCACCTTTTGCCTCTTCGAGGTTCTTTCAGGGTCACTGTCTATGTCCATAGGGCTGCTAACCATTGAACTACTAGGCTCTCCTGGAATGGTGACAAGGGGTAAGCTAGCTGATCCTACGGGGGTTTTAGTAGATGAGTCGGGTGGTGAAGGTGTGCTTCCCTGAAATAGGAATTTTAGAGTTTGGGAATCCTTTGATGAATCAACATCCATGGGATCCTGATCAATGTATTCCAACCAATTTTCTTTCTCTGGCAATCCATCCATCTCGAAATGGTCATATCCTTTCCTGCCAACTTGCCTTCTTCTTTCTGAGATTATGTGATGTGGATCATAATTCATCGTGGCTTTAGAAGGGAGCCCCATATCTCTCATCATCCCTTCAACTGCCAAGAGGGATGTCTTATGTTTAATCATAAAAGACCCTACCACCCATGGGAAAGCGATATCAGAGGACTTCTTATTATCTAAAAGGTGATCGCGTTCAGCCTTCAGCTTCTGTCTTATGAACTCTAAATGGAACAACCTGGGTGTTAAAAAAGTGGGGAGTACATATGGGGGGTGTGAAAAACCATACACTCTGATTACTGTCCCATGTTTCATCAAAAACCAATCCCCTGTCCCCTTCCCCATAGCAGGTTGTAGTAAATCTTTCATTTCTGGAAGTACTCTGGGCAATTCTTTCTCAAAAAAGATGTGATATACCTTGGCCATCAAATCATTCCTGAAAACCAAGTAGTCTGAATGCATTTCTTTTGTAATCTTCAGCTCTGGGATTTTAAGGTTTTCTTCAACACTTGTTAAAAACATTTTTAGTAAATAGGATTGGAAGCTAAAAACCCTGGTTTTAGGGAATTCGATCAACTGGGAGTGAATAATTTCGACAAGGGCATCATTGAATCTTAGGCATGCGGTCTGGATAAGTGGGCTTTGCTCGTCTAGCTCTATTGGGAAAGTTCTCAAGGAAAACGTCAGACAGATCAATGGCTTCGTGGTGTACTGGTCATTATCTAACCCCAAAAACTGGGCTATCATGGAAATAACACATTTGGACTCTTCTTTGAAAAGATTGTTCTCGTCAAGGAAAGGTGAGCTAGGAGAAGATGCATTTTGTAACAAGGAGGCCTCAAAGAAACTTCGTTTGAGTTCATCAGGAGCCTCATAGAAGTGCTGAATTAGGGTTTCCATTTGATATCTGTGAGCTCCATGGCCGAATTCTAGGGGAACAGCCAAGCCTTTTCTAACTACCAGAGCCTTCAGATAGCAAAGGATTCTAGAGTCTGAGGCATCAAGGATCACCCTCTATTCTGGAGCATAATGGTTGGCGCACCATTCTACAAATTCAGGGCAATTAGGGGTTTGGGTGGTGGTAAAGCAATGGAAAAAGCACTAGTATACTTTGTGAACATCTACCTATCTGGCCCTTATAACCTCCAGCCTTTATTTGGCCGTATCCAGGGAGCTATTGAGAAATACGGTGTCGTATATGTCACTATCCGTGTCTTCCAACAGGGAACTAAGCAATGGAGCTTCGGTACAGAGAGGTATACTATCTCGGCCATTTGAATACCCAGGTGTGAAGAGGAGAAGGCACAAAAACCTACCTGGTCAACTGACAGTTGGACCACCTTCTGGTCTCCTGGTCAGTCGGTATGCTTCTGCCAGATTCGCCTTCTTCGCCCTTCAATGTGCAAATGGACAGACAGGATGTGGACATTTGTGGGGGTGAACCATTTTATAATATAGAATTCACCATATCAACCTTGCAAGTATAATAGCGATTGAGTCATATCCGCCGTCCATTTCTCTGGGCCTTCTTTCAGCCGTAGATATGCTTACTTTACCTTCCCCTTGTCATCACGACCCTTTCAAGTTAATATTACAATCCCGATCTCAACCGTTGGATGATGCGTATTAATCGACCGCGGGGATTTTGGGAGCGTTTAACGTGCCAGCTATAAAAATCACCGCCATTATTATAGACCGTCGATCTACCCTCGTCAGATCTAAGCCGTTGCAAGAAGCACGCCACTTAATCAGAGCACGGTGGTTTAGAGTGCACCCCATCTCCCGCGCATGTTAGATTAGCGCTATAGCATCCCTACCGTATATCTTCTCTCCTTTATATATTTCACGTTGATTACTTTAGGCGTAGGCCCATTGGTCAACACCACACCCGTGTCAATGCTATTCTCTACTTTGGGAGAGTATGCCTAGGGAGTTTGGCTCCCTTTAGAAGTTTCTTCATAGTCACGGGATTTGCCTTCTCTATCCCAAGATCTTCTTCAAAACCCCAACACCATTTGAGTGCTAACACACTTGTCAAACTATCTTTTAAGTTAAACAACTATCAGGTCCAAGTATGTTTATACATTAACCAGTTTTCGGAATTGAGACCTGCAAAGGTTCATCCGGAGGTCCAAATAAATTACCTATTACAAAGAAGCTAGGAAACCACAAACGCGAAATGAGGGTTCAAACCCTGTAGACGAGAGTTTCAAATATCGAACCCTCAACTTTTTCAAATACAAAATCCATCTTTTCTAACGAGGAAACAAAATAAGGCACATTACAGTTACTGTTTAATTCAATAACAAAGAACAAAATTGGAAATCAGGATTTTCATTTCTTAAGTTTTTACAATCGCAGATATGCTGCTAATGGAGGCCAAAGGTCCTCTACCACTAAGAATCCCATAACAAAACCTTTTTTGAAAACTGAAGGGAAAAAACCCTAACTCAGAACCTTGCCAAAGTTTTCAACTAATACAATAAATGCTTCCTGGTAGCCTCGTAGTCCAGTTATCAAACGTTGTATGCACTAGGTAAAGTTCTAAACCACACATCTCGCTGACAGAGGAACGTCGAGATAGAACCGAGGATTATCGGTTGGTAGAAAAACTCATGCATAACCCTTCTTCCCTTTACGAAACGAGTACCTTAGAACAAAACTTCCATTCTTGTCAGACAACCACAACTCGTGGTTAAACATTGGAGAAAACGCCATAGTTTTAAACTGGGAAAACTACACTGTAATTAATGAATTAAAACAAATGAATATATATCCTTTTACCTTGCAGGGTTTCGAAACCAGGTCGAGAGGAACCATTCGCTGAAGTTCTATACACAACGTGGTCACCATAAATCCTCCACAAGTATCACTTACAGTCCCTAACCGTCTCCACGAGTGGTTATGAGTTTGTTTAAAACACCCTGGCGGCCATAAGAGGCAGATCTTGCCATCTCAATACCGGAGCTGAAGCAACTAGTGACCAACAGACCAAACCCTGAAGAATAGCGGAAGGGTTTTGGTAAACCCGAGACAAATTAAAACTGTTCACGTGATTGCATTTAAGTTCTTTCCTTGTCATCCACCAACCTTCGATCAAAACCCACTTGATATAATTATCAACGCATTCTCCTGGTTTTCCATTTTAATACAATTCCGATTAGGAATCAAAACCCACATCCTATAGTTTTTAATGAAGTGCTCATTGTATTTCCTAGCACACTATATCATTTCACCATCTGCATATAGCTCTAATAGTATAATGTTCATATAGTTTTTGGCTAGGTAACCAACAACCCAAAATTTGTATTTAAAACAATGTCGATAATTCACTAGGGTTGGACCTTGCAATTTATTAACTTTAATACTTAAAGTATGAAATCAAAACCCTATTAGGGTATAAAAGAACCTGTGACCTATTCAATGGAAGGACAAATGCATTAGCAATAAATCTAAATAAGCCTCAGACTACTCCAGTATACCTCTGCCAAACCAGGAAGATTAATCATAACCAATGTTTCATGATCCTTTATGGAATAATATTCATTACATAAGTACGACACTAAAATTAAATAAAAGGATACAACTGAGTTGTGAAATAGTCGTAGGCCCTTAATATTACTATCACACATTAACATTAAAAGACTAAACCACTTTAATTCGAATTACAACAACACCAAGATATAGGTCCTTTAGACTTACATGATGTCCTAATATGGCGACAACCTTAAATTAAATATTAGAACATTAAAACAGACATAAGAATTAACTGTCATAAGTTAAGAACGATAAATTAGGAAAGACTACATTATAGGGTTAAATACTTGGCGACAGGAACTATTAAAGGTTGATTAGACAAATTATTTAGTTAATGAAAATGTATGAAGAGATTTTAATGTCCCTGTTATTAAATGCTGAAAATTTTATACCTCGGCATAGCATTTATAAGTTAAAAGGTTGCTTAGAATTTTTTTAAATTCTGACGAATTTTTGGGATGTTACAAGGAGTAACTCTGGTCACATTCTTTGGGACCATATGATTATGTTTCTTCAGGACAAAGGTTTTTTTACTCTAATTAATATTGTGGATAATAATGCTTCCTCGCTAATGGGATAAGGATGGTTATCAAGTACTTAGGATTTTAGGGAGAAGATTGTAGAGTTTGGGAAGGGTTCATTTCTAACTTAACAAATAACAATGTTTGGATTCAAAAAATATGGATTCATTGGTTTGGATATACTCCCGCTTGGGAATTTTTAATCCAATGTTTGCATATAGTGTTCTCGTGTAGGAAGAGGAAAGATTTCTCCCACTCTTGTGGTGGTGATAAACCTAGAAATTTAAGTGCCCTTCAAAATCAAAGGTATTTATGTGGTGCTTACTCTCAAATAAAGATTTGACTTGGGATGCACTATGAAGGAAAAATCAATCCAAGCCAGGAAGATGTTCTTTATGCAATGCAATGGAAGAATCAAATTTCCATTTGGAAGTAGAATTTCCTTACACATATTTTTTGCAAGAGATTGAACACTGGTTAAATATCTTGGGCATTTGGCATGAGGTTTCTATGAAGGACTGTCTAAAAAATTGGTGTTTTAATCAAGCTCCAGATGATATCAGATCCCTTTCTTTAATCATTGTGTGGGGGATTTGGTTAGCCAAAAATGTTAGTAGTTTTGAGGATAAGTTTATCCTCCCTTCCAATGTGCTTCTCTAAGCCTAGGCATTCTCAGATACTTTCCTTCAGGGATGATTTTAAGAACCCCCCCCAAATTTATATGGTAAAAAAATTGGCGAATCTCGCCGATATATAGGAAAATTTGAAAGCGATTTTATCAATAATATAATATGTATATATAATGTTTTGGCGAATCTTTCATTTTATTATATGATATTGTAAAATCTTGGCGAATCTTTCACTAAATTATAAGATATTGTAAAATCTTGGCGAATATTTTACTAAATTATAAAATATTGTAAAAAGTTGACGAATATTTCACTAAATTATAAAATATTGTAAAAATTTGGTGAATATTTCACTGAATTATAAAATATTGTAAAAATTTGGCGAATCTTTCATTGATCTATAAAACACATTGAAGGACACTCTGCTTGTTAATTATGAGTTCAAGGCTTCTTCAAATGTTGAGTTCAATTGCTCTATTTCAAGTTTTGGTCTCAATACCAAATGGTGGTGGCCTTAATGAATCCTTGATATCCAAGCAAAGCCGAGTAGATCTTGGAGACATGTATTCTAAATGTGGGTGTTTGGAGGATGCACATAAAGTGTTTGGCCAAGTGCCAAAGCGAAATACAGCCTCATTGAATGCAATGCTTTCAAGATGTGCTCAACATGGACATGGCAGGGAGGAACATTATCAGAGGGGTTCTTCGGGTGGAGATTGTCATTCATAGCTCTGATGACGTTAGCATTGCATCTTCTTCTTACTTACAATTTTTTCCTCTACTACTTGAGTTTCTAGAATCTATTTGTAGTCTTGGGAGATGACTTTTTCTTCTTCAATAGTCTTGGGAGATGACTTTTTTGAATTGCTTAAAGCAACAAAGGAATTTCACCCACAGACTATCCTTCAATAGATTGTGTAGCTACCCTAGACTGTTTTTGATACTTCAAGGCAAGTTTGTACATAGGTTTTAATCTAGGCATGTTCCTTAAGTATTTTTCTTGGCACATACTTTGAATAACATTATAGTGATTTTGTTGGCATCCTGTAGTGTCGACTATTAGGGTCTATCTTATTGTTGTGTCATACTTTTGGACAATGTAACTTTTTTCCATCTAAATTCCTCAACACTAGTACCATATCTAAATGTTATACCATTTGTTGATACCATATCTAAATGTGTCTAGTAGTTGATTTTGATTGTAGATGTTGTATTGTTTGTTGATATTGGTGTGTAGATGTTATTATAACCCATGTTAGAGTTTTTATTATAAATTGTTTTTTTCTATTGATTAGAGTTTCCATGACATGTGGGGACTTGGACCTTGACAAACCGATAAACTAATAGAATCAGACATTATGCATCATTTTGGCCTTCACTAGCCAATTATGCCCATGGAGGCTAGGAAAATTTTGAAACATAATTATGCCAATTGGACTAGAGGAATGTTGGTCTCGTGCCAATAGGTCTCCTATGATCAATGCATAGGAACCTAGTGCATAGACCATTTTTCTCTTCACTTAGCTATGTAGAGCTCATCTATTTTTCTGAATAACGATAAGTATTTACAAAGAAAATATACAATCAGCATAAACAAATCGAAAAAGTGAAGACAATTAATTCATGCAAATAAAAGGTAATAAAAACTTATTTTCTCGAACCCTAAATCAATGGAAATCAACTAAATCTAATATTGATTCAAGCTACAACAAAGGGCTAAATCAAGCATCAAATGAGAACTAGAAGCATTCAAGGGCCTAACACAATAATTAACCAAAATACATGCAAACTCCACAAATCGACAAAATGTTTCAAATAAAAGCAATAAACAAACCATAAAAATTTGCACAAAATATTTGAGATAAACACCAACATGGTTTCATGTACTTGAATGAGCTCATTCTTTCTTAGCGAAAGTGTAGTCAAATTAGTTATTTATCCTTCAATGTCAGGACACTATCTATGTGAAGAGATAGCTCCTAGGCCTAGCTTTGTCAAATTCCAGTGTCATTTCCTATCACATAAAAAAATAGACAATGTAAAAGATAAATATAAAAACATCAATCTTAAAATAAACTACATCAAGGAAATGTATGTCATATCATCAATGTTATAACAAAAAAGTACAATGTAGAATCTATTTTTAATTAAAATGCTAGCTCAAATTTACATATAATGATCACCCGCAAGGGTCCATGGAACACCTATACCAAAATAAGACTCAAGAGTCTCTCATGTGTATTGGATCATATACAATCTTAGGTGAAATCCATTTCCCAATTCACATTCTAGGACTGGTCCTCATTTTCGGCACTCTGAACATGACCTTCTTCGAATGAGCCGTCATTATGATCCTCAACAACATTATGTTCCATATCAAATTCATTAGATAAATTTGCTAGATTGTTTTCTCCCCTTCTTTCACAATTTGATCGCCAGAGAGCTACTGCTCTTTCGTATGGAAAATTGTCAACCTCATACTTTGTTACATATAATCTTGAGCATGTATCCACATTTTTATCAAGCTTATTCCTCAACTTTGACTTCAAAAATGTTAATGCACTAAACATTCTCTCATCCTCCATTGATCCCAAAATCATGGTTTGACATAAATCTACTAATTTGAAATACTCTGACATATTTTGCAGTAGAAATTCACTACCACGAGTTTAGTCCACAATTTTGTAATTGCACCATATTCTAGAGCATTATCCAACTTAGAAAATTGCTCCCACATTGTATCAGCAAAGCATTGGGCTTGATCTTTCAATTTTTTCCATCTAAAATACCTTGAATATGTTCTCCTTGTATCTCGGTCTCTCGACAAAAATGGCTCTGCAAAATCTTGATTTTAGCTATAAAGTCAACCTTTATAGTTTTTGAACATTGACGATCATTCCAATATTGAGGGTATACCACATACATGGCCTCCAACAATTCATCTCGAGGAAATCGTTCTCTTATCTCTGATGATACTGATTTTGCAATTTCTATCAAGCTGCGCCTCACTGAAATCACAAGATTGTCAAATTGTTCTCTTGACACAGGGCACTCTTTGGTGGTTCTTCCTATTTTGTAATTATAATAAAAAGGAACCATATACCCACGCACTGCCATACATAGAAACCCTTTTTCATCAAACTTCAATACATTTTCATCATTTTGAATATTGATTATCTTAGCCCAATTTGTAAATGCTAGACCTGTAAAAGAATCTGCCATCATATACAAATTATCTAATGCAAGGCATGCTAGTTTTCTAGCATTTGTGTATTCAGCAATATACATCATGCGACTCTGAGACATCTTCACGAGGCTATTCATTTCATGAAGCAGAGGAAGAACTCCAGCCAATGTTAAATATGTCTCTATATCAGTTAATAGAAAGAGAAGAGTTTGAGCTTTTTCTACACTTAGGCGATGTTCATACATCACCCCTACCAAGGATGCATATTCATCGAATAGTCTTTGAGCAGGTCCCTTCAGTGAGATCCATCTTGTATCAACATCTTTTAATAGTTTGTTTCCATTTGTAACACCGTCGGCAAATTTTTTAAACTCTGAAAACCGTTTGGGACTCCGACAAAAGTATGCATGAACCTCACGTACAAGATATTCAACTTTTGAAACCAATGGAAAGTTGCTCACTATTTTAAATGCAAGATTCATTCTATGAGCCATACAATGAATACCAATCATATACGGTGAAGCTGAGAGTTGTAGTCTAGCACAAAGGCCGTTCCTTTGTCCCTGCATTACTGATGCCCCATCTGCTCCAACGCATACCAACTTTTTTGTGATCATTGAATGATCCATACCACCAGTTTCCTTCAAAGTATTAATAACAAGTTCATAAATGTTTTTTGCTGTAGAACTTTTGCTCATTTTATGAATTCCAAGTAGATAGGAATTCCTGATATGGTAATTGACAGTATAAATGCTCATGCAAATCCATGCAGTATTATCAACAGCTGTAACTTCATCCAAGGACAGTGACAAAAATGTTGCATTCACAATCTTCTCTTTCATATCATCCTTTCCTACTTGAGCTAGATATTTTCCCCATTCCCAACCACTCGTTAAAGACCAATGAGAAGATGGAAAATTTGGCACTTGAATAAAAGATAGATATTTCATCATTTTTGGATAATCTGTCATAGGACGACCATTGGATAGGATGTGAAATATAGTGCTTAATTGTATCGACTTCGATAACAAATTTTTTTCCATCATCTTTCCGAATTGAGAAGTGATGGTTCCTCCACTTTCATCTAGTTTTCTCTTATTTATTAAGTATTTATTGTATTCCTCTTCACATTGGAGATGTCGGCTATCAGATTTCCATCTAGCAGTAGATTTCTTCTCATCATTTCCAGTTTTCTTATCATACACCTTCCCAACATGCTTCTCTATTGTGTCCAGCTTCATTTGCAATTTCACTACCTTGCCAAGTTTCCAACTACATGAAATGCATTTAACTTCTCGTGAGGTCTCATTCTTATTTGTTGGAGGTATCGGTTCAATAAATGGGAATCTTGATACCCAATCAGATTGGAATTGTCTCCCGAAGTCCCATCGGCCTTTTTTCCTCTCCAGTGAATGGTCTATGTCACCTTGTAAGGAAAAATCTTCAACATTTGAGCTACCAATTTCTGATGAAAATGCATTTGCCTCACTTTGATCACTAGAGGAATGTATTCTACCATCCATTGTATGTTTTGCAAATGCATCCTCCAAAGTGTTGACATTTCTCTCACCGATACCTTGCTCAAGAGAGCTTGAACCATGAATATGATGTGGATGATTGGATTGATGTTTTTGAAAATATGACATTACATCCTTTTGTCTTAATGATTTATTTTTCTCTCCATGATCCATGTTTGACATCTTGTTTCTTACTTAATGTTCCACAATTGATATTCCAAATCAATATAGAAACCAGAAGGAGGCCTGCATGAGAAAAATGATATAAAATTAGTACAACTGCAATTCCCTACGAGGAGGTTGGTCCTCCACAATTGCACCAAAAATATACTAAGTGATTAACCTAGGGGCCACTAGAACAACAGGGAACAAACAACACACCACAATAAAAAATTTCCTAAGGTTGTGGTTTCGGGGATCCGTTGAGTAATTTTGTGAATGGATTCCATTATGTTCCTTGGTGGCTCCTTGAGTAAATATTGTTAGAAGGAGACTAACTCTCTCTATATATCCCCATGTTTAACTATCTTATTGACTTGGCTACTAAGAAGAGAACTAATATGATTATGATGTTAATATTGGATCATTGATCGATGAAATAATTTGGAATTTTTTTCTCCTTTCAACCATCTAATTTGGGATTTATGCTTCCAAAGGGTTTCCTCTTGTCTCTGTCACATTTCTATTTGGGATTGGAGAGAGACATACAGTGAACATCTTGGGTACTATTGATATCTAGTGAACAGCTTTTCCTAATAAAATTCTATAAATTTGATGCACATATTATGAATAAGGAAAAAGGGACATCACCTGTAGGCATACTACATTGATTCACGTTAGGGCCTACAAAGGTATTGAAACAAGTAGAAGCTGATGTGGACGGTGCAGTCATGGTGCTCATGACTGGCATGGTTGCAGAAGCACTTGGTCCTACAACAGGTGTGGAAATCCAAGTACTAGGTATCTGATATAACGGTTGAGAAGCAGGAGGTGGTGCAAAGTTGGATGTACTGCTAGGTCCAACAGTAGGTGTAGGAATAGATGCCATCGTTGTTGAACTTGGCATACGTAATGTACCAGTATTGAAACTGAAAGACAGAGTGGTTCCTCACTCCCTTAAGCCTCACTTTCCCAGGCCTTCTAGCCACCTCAACCTACTGTAGATGCCATGTTGAAAACTAGACAGGCCAGGATTCAAACCCATGACGTATTCTTGGATGATGGGCTGTCTTATCATTTGATCTACATTACCCTTCATCATCGACACCCTCAACAGTTTGTTCTAAATATGTGGATTGCTACCTCCAGGCTCCAATACCCCCCTTAAGTGCACAATTTGGCTTGGGCTTTCCAGCCATATAAGCCTACTTGGGTATGTTGCCACTTTGAAAATTGGGCAAGTTATAAATCAAACTCAAGAACTACCCTTGTCGACAAACTGTTGTATCATTGAGCTACATACCCCTTCATGATGAGTAGCTTTAACAATTTGATCTAAGGGTGCAGATTGCCACCTCCAACACCGCTCTGAACCCTCCCCTCTCCCACTAAGCTACACTTTGGCTTAGGCTTTTTAGCCACCTCAACCTACTTGGCTTTGATACCATGTTGAAAAATGGATAGGCTAGGAGTCAATCCCATGACCTACCTGTTATGTGGAATTCTGCCCTACGGATAAGTCAAAACTCCCTTAACTTTAAAGTAGATTCTCAACTAACTCTAAAGCAAGAAACAAGTCAAAACAAATGCTACCTTGAGATTCTTGAATTAACTTTTACAGCAAGATCATATGCATTCAGAAACAAGTGAGAGATATGACATACCTTTCGATTCGATGTTTGTTTCGCTTCCAGCTTTCTGATCCAAGTGCTCCGATGTAGAACCTGTTAAGACCAATCAAAGAACAAACATACCAGCTTCCAAATACCTTGAATGTAAATGTTAGATTCAAATCTGAATTAGATACATTCCATGTTAAAGATTTAAACAATACACATGAAATGGGAAAGACAAGACAAGTTATCTTATTACAACTTGAAGAATACTTACAAAAGGTGCTTGATGTCCAAGCCAATCCTCTAGATCCAAGTGTCTTCTCCTCTAGCTATCTCCACAATGCTGCAAGACCATAAGTTTGGTACTCTCAAGAGTCCTCCCCTTTCCCAATGGAATGCCTCTCTTTTATAGTGAATGGTGAGGTTAACCAACAAGAGAGAGGGGTGGATCTAGGGAGAGATAAGTGGATCAGGGTTTCTAATCGAAGGAAATGAGTTGAGATCGAATCAGGGACCCCAATCTTCCATTATCTTTGAAAATCCAAAATCCCACAAGCTAAGGGAAAAAGGATAATAAAAGAGTACCGCGCTTTGTAGTCTTAGCACAACGCGGTACTGCCGCGTTTTGGGGAAAAAGCATAGCGCGGTAGTGTCTAGTACCGCGTTCTGATAAATGAGCAAGGCGCGGTAGTGTGTGTAGATAAAGTCTTAGCTGGGTCAGAACTTGTCAGGGTAGATTCACCTTCAAGGTTGACTCATCATCTGTCTCTTCTGGATGGTTTAAAACAATAGGGAAAGTGTCGTCAACTTGTTTTGTGATGGAGATGCGACACTGTGAAACATGGAGGTATAACAGATGCGCCCTAAAGTGTGAGGTCAGAAGGGACTGATGGCCGAAAGACTTTACGGATAGAGTGTGCAGAGATAGCATTGAGGAGAGCGACACTGAGCTGAAACAGAAACAAAGTGTTAGATATACCACCGAGGCGTGCATCCCCATGCTCGGAAACAGATGACTCAAAGCATGGCTGCCGACCAATACATTGCAGATCCATGAGTACTGAGATGATGTAGACTGTGGACAGATCATGGCTACTATGAACAATCGTAGATCCATGAGACAATAATGACACAGCCACGACCAATACAATAAGTGGATCTGTGTGACAATACAAATGACATCTCCATCGCAACCTGGACGCAATCAAAATGTAGAGGTGTGCTCAGGGTCTTCTACCCGATCGCAAAAGATACGAATCTAGCCATGTGATTACAAGGTGTTGAAGTTGAACATGGTAGAAACCATTTGATTACTGGTCAATGATGTGGACCGTTAACAAATGCAAGGGAGATCACCAATGATGACGATGATTCCCAAGGTATCAATAGTACATCTCAACGAAATGCGAATAAATGAGTTGATGTCGAGCATCCGAGAGATTGTTTGATCAGAGGTCAATGATGTGAACCTACTGTCAAACACGAGGAAACCTGCCATTGAGGAATGCAGGTACCAAGGTACTAGTGGTTGATCTCTAAGTCTAATTCCCGGATAGTGATTTGGTGTCGACAGGAATAGACTCGTCGAAGGTGGGCCATAATGATTCCCACATCATCGACACGAAATCGGCACAAACGATAAGATGATGAAACAATGGAGTATGTATTGACACAACGGAGGCTTGACACAATGAACGACTCGAAACAATGCAACCCTTTGAACATATAATGGCATGTAACAGGACTTGGCAGCAGGGATTATTGACAAAATAGAGGATAGACACCAGATGAGTGGACTCGTGGCCAGGGAGACGACTCATGATGATGACCATAACTCAGTGAAAAATGGATACCCAAATATAGACAAGAGATGGGCACATGCCATGTTCAAAGGTAACGACTGACAAGCTGCCATAAATAAACTTGACTTATCCCCCCATATTTCCCCGACATGATGGACGAGTACCTCTTTCTTGTTTTGCGAGCTTGAAGAGGATAACAGATGCTCGATGTAGCTCATCTCATGGATGAGTCCAATCTCACATGTTTTACGAACCTGAGAAAGGAGGGGTTCATCCCAAAGTGGGTCCTTCGATGTTAACATTTTAACGAGTCCAAGGAAGGAAAACTCGGTAGTTTTTCATATTTAGAGAGCCTGAAAAACTTAAAGGAAGCTCCATAATGTACTTTTTCGTAAATTTAGTCCCTTGATCCCAAAAAAGTGTAAAACAATTCTCGAGAGAACTCTCCCAGCCGAGATTGACTGAGGTATACCTTTCTTGTAAATAGTCTAGACAGGCCGAAAAGGGGTAACCTATCACCGAATAGACGACCTTTCAAATACTTTTACAAGTGTGAAAGAGTCAAGATCACTTGGCAATCTTTTCAATTTTAGGGAGTCTGAAAAGAGCTTAACTATGGACTCCTATGGTCTTTTTCGCAATTTTTGATTATTCTGGTTCGAAAAAAGAATAAAATACAACCAGGATAATACTTTCCTCAACGTTTAACGAGCATGAGTAAAGCTGACCGTACTCGACACCATTTACTTGAGTTTGACAAGCATGACACGGGTGTAAAAGTGCTTGGAATCTTTTTCAAGTTTTAAATCCAGAGCACGAAAAAGATAAAGTATGCTCAAAATGAAGGTCAAATCATGAATAAACACCAGTGTGAATGTATCGCGTTTTTACCGAGGATCCTGTCAATAAATGCTCAAAAAATGGACATTAGCAATGTGAACAAGGTTTTATTTTAATCATTTAAAATAATAAATAAAAAAAAAAATATGTGAAAATGTTATATAAGGAATGGTAAAAATAGAAATTACTATTCATTTGTGTTTTTTACCCAAAGGAGAAATTTTCACCTATTTAGGAGCAAGATTTCAAGGATCCATACCGGGAGTTCTAGGACACCATTTCGACAGCCGTTTGTGCCAGGTAAGAGTTCTTGAGCCCCTCTTTCATTTTATGTAAGAAATTTTTGCTTTCACCAAGAAAAAATTGATTTTTGAGCGAGCCCTTTTGGGAAAAAATCGCCCTTCACACTACCGCGTGGGGGCTCTATCGAAAAACGCGGTACTGTTATACAGTACCGCGCTGGATTTCCAAACCGAGGCGCAGTAGTGTGGACTGCCGCGTAGTAGAATGTCTCTCAGATGCGGTAGAGGTGAATTTTTAGTTCAAGAAATCAAATTTTGTCCAATTTTCTGCTGGAAGTAAGTTGCTAAATAGTTACTAACTGCTTTGCTTGATCTTTTGCAGGAGTTTGCAACTTGTTTGGAGAAAAAATGGTAAGCTGGAAAGAAAGAGAGCACGAAGCGGATGATTTTGCAGCTGAAAATGACTTACCAACTTTGACCGCATTGCGAGAATGTGGTTTGTTAAAGTTCTTTAAAACCAAAGGGATCCGCCAGTAGCCCAAGCTTCTCACTCATCTCATTCAGTTGTGGGACCCTGACATTCGAGCTTTCCGAGTGGGAGAGCATGTCCTCGAAATCCAACTCAAGGATATTTACTTCCTCACGGGTCTCTCGAAAAGAGGGGCCCGGGTGAACTTTACCGGATACTCAGCTTCAGAATCAAGTACAGATGACTTGATTGCTCGGTATTGTCATCAGGGTTCAAGTAAGAAAAGTGGGAAGGTGGCCATAAAGAAGGTCATAGAACTTCCTGTAAAAACTGTACTGTTCACTATCACGCGTGCAGTAGGAAGCGTGAGTCCACATCAAGCATCTCGCACACAAGTGAACCTCGCAGCAGAGTGTATGGGAGGAACAGTATTTAATTGGTGTGAGGCAGTGTTGTCCAATCTGAAAGAACAAGTGAACAAGTGTAGGGTTGGAAAGAACTCCCAATTCGGCTATGGGAGCATCCTGGTCACCTTCTTTCTGGCGAGGGTGCCATTACTGCGTCCACAGATATCTATGCGCTCTCGTCCACCTACCGAGCCATGGATGGCTCGATGGAGTGACTACGCTGGACGTCTCGGTGGACCTCAGAGGCTAGCCTTTGGTGAGGACTTCTTCTCCTAGCTAGAGGAGCAGATAGTTATGATTGATGACTATCCCTACTCAGGGGTAGATTTCCATGAGGACATCGACTTGGCACTGCCCGAGGATGATGACTGGGACGACTCTGGTATGACCTTCATGGATATGTATTTTTTCCTTTTTGAATATTTAATTTTTATTACTTTTTTAGAATGTGTAAAAGATGTCTAATGTATGTTCGCATGCATGTTGCAGACCATGGACCACAGAGACCAGCTGGGTACTCGCCACTACGTCGTGGTGGTGTTGACCGTCAAGCTGTTCCTGACGAGGAGGAGGATGAAGACGAGGTGGGAGGTGTTCGGGACATTGAGAGGAACTTGCAGGGATTGACTCATGGTATCCCTACTATGAGGATGGATGACGTCCCTTACCACTTCCAGCGGCATACTGTAGGTGTGCCTGGTCGTATCAGTCGACTTCTTCACAAGGTGGTTCGAGCTGTAGTATGTTACCACCAGCAGCGGGAGGAGTCCGATGAGGGACATGATAGGCCTCCTAGGTCTCCATAGATGGTCTTTTGATCTTTTTGCGGCATGTACACAATATGTAGGCTTTGAGGGCCAAATTTTGTATATGGGATTTGATCGCCAATTTTGTCTTTGACACAAACTTTATGTATTTTTGAAAAAATACTCTTATATACAGTGATATGGACCTATTTATGATCTAAATATTTACAATGACTTGTGCATTTTATTTTTTATGATGTGTTTATGTGTGGGCAAGATGCCAATCCAAAATTTAATTAGCCAATGAATCAGCAATACAATTGAATTCTCTCAGTATGTGTTGATATGTGATAAAATTGAATGATCGTTCCAAGAGGTGTACTCTCTGAAATAAACGAAGTAGTGTAGGATCGCGAACTATGTAAACACGGTTTAGATGAGAAACACGAGTTGGGAGTCTAAAAATACTGATAAGGAGTCAATCCTGAGTGAAGCAACCTCCGTCAAGAGACCAATGACTGCATGGTACTCCGCGATATTGTTGGTTGCAGGACCTAAACAATTGGCTCCTGAAGAAATCAACTTGCCAGTGGGGGAATAGATTACCCATGCTGCGGAAGCGAGATTTTGGGTATGTCGGCTTGCACCGTCGGTGAATCCAAAGTAGGAAGACATCTGCGCATAAAGTCACGAGTCAAAGTAAGAGTGGATACATGAGGTCCACGCGCACACCAAAAAGAAAGCAAAAGCAAACTAAGTACATTATGTACAACAAGTAACCCGCGTAGGGTAACCTCACGCGTAGAAACGTTTGAGGTATAGCCCGTTGCGGGGTCGTGCCAATGGCGTACCATCACAATCGATTAGTTCATAGGCTCCTTTTTCTAAGACACGTTTTACAATGAAGGGGCCGTACCACATAGATTCAAGTTTACCTTTTCCAAGCTTATCATGCATCTGATCATATGTAAGTACGAGGTCACCCTCATTGAAGATCCGAGGTTGAACGGATTTGTCGTATTGAGCTTTGACGCGTTTTTTGTGAGCTTCATTAGCCAAAGCAGCGTCGCGGCGGGTTTCATCTAGCTTAGCTAGGTATAGAAACCGTTCTTCTTCGGAAGTAGTGTGTGGAAGTAGCTCTATGGCTATCTTGAGTGATGGAATTTCACATTCAATCGGGAGAATGGCTTCTAGGCTATACACCAGTTGAAATGGTGTAAACCCAGTAGCACTTTTCACTGAGGTTCGGTATGCCCACAGTGCTGAGAACAGAGTTGAGTGCCAATTGGATTTCTGGGTACCCACAATGCGCTGAATCATTCGTTTCAGGACTTTATTAATGGCTTCAACTTGGCCATTAGCTTGTGGGTAATACGGGGTTGAGTTTTCATGGCGAAAACCCAGTTTGGCACTTATTTCTTCGATCATATGGTTCCTGAAATGGGAACCATGATCGGTCACAATAGACTGTGGGACACCGAATCTAGCTATAATATGATTGAATATGAACTGCGCTACTATTTTGCCGTCCTCAACATACGTAGGCATTGCTTCAGCCCATTTTGTAAAATAGTCGACAGCTACTATGACATAGCTATGCCCCCCGGTTGAAGTGGGCTTACAGTGCATAAAATCGATGCCCCATTTGGAAAAAGGGCCAACGGCAACAACAGGATGGAGTGGAGCGGGGTGCGAGCGTGCTTTACTATGAAAGAATTGGCATGGGGGACACTTCTTGACTGTTTCAATGCAGTCTTTGAAAATTGAGGGCCAGAAGTATCCTGCTCGCAGTATTTTCTGGGCCGTATCCATCCCAGAGAGATGACCACCACATGCTCCGGCGTGGCAGTCATTAAGTACGCGTTCCGCCTCATCTAAGGTCAAACAACGTTGGAGAACGGTGTCGACACCGCGTTGATAAAGAGTATCGTTGACTATGAGATAGTATTTTGCGTGATGTCGGATGCGTCGCCGTTCATCACGAGTGAGATCGGGACGGAAGCATTGGGTTTGGAGATATAAAAGAATATACCCATACCAAGGATCAGACGTGCTAATGAGGAACAATGATTTGTCAGGAAGAGAATCAATAGGCTCGGATTTCTCAGTAGCATGGGGCAAGTTACAAATTAATTCCGCGAAGACCAAAGACTTCTTGGACTTAGCCTTGACAAACTCCAAGTCAAACTCCTGAAGGATGACAATCCAACGAGAGTATTTTCCCCCAAGCACTTGACATGTGAGGATGTAATACATTGGGTTGAAGTCGGCTATAACAGTGGTCCGGCGGAGTAAGATGTAGTGACGGAATCTCTGGACAGCAAATACTGTTGCCAGAGCCAGCTTTTCAACATGTGAATATTGAGATTCGGAGTCAAGAAGACTCTTACTGAGATAGTATACCACATGTTCTATACTGTTTTGGTCTTCCTGGACTAGCACCATACCAATGGTGGAAGTCAAGGCTGCGAGATACAGAATGTAGTCCCGTGTGTAATCGGGGGGTTGAATCACAGGATCTTTGGTTAAGGCTACTTTTAAATTGTCAAATGAGCATTGGGCTTCGTCATCCCAGATAAAGGGAACATTCTTCTTGAGAAGCCGCATGTATCCTTTTGTTATCTCAGATAGATTGCAGATAAAACAACGTAGAAAGTTTGCATGCCCTTGTAAACATTGAAGTTCTGGAATATTGGTAGGTGAAGGTAGGGCTAAAATAGCTGCTACCTTTGCAGGATCTAAATGTATCCTGCCTTTGGAGACTATGAAGCCCAACAGTTTTCCGGCTTCTACACAAAAAACGCACTTATGCGGGTTCAAACGTATATTATAGCGCCGACACCTTTCGAAAATGGCACTCAAGTGGTCTGGATGGTATTCCCGAGTCCGAGAATGAGCGGGAAGATCATCAAGATATGGCTCTACAATATGTTTGATGTCATGAAATGCGTAGGACATCGCCCGTTGGAAAGTTGCCCCAGCATTTTTCAGGCCAAAAGGTAACTTTCGATATGCAAAGATCCCCCAAGGGCAGATAAAGGCCATTTTGTGCTGGTCAGCTGGGAGGATATCGATCTGATTATAGCTAGAGAAGCCATCCATAAATGAAAAGATAACACTTCCGGCACAGTTATCGATGATCTGGTCGATAAACGGAGTTGGGTAGTTGTCCTTGGGACAAGCCTTGTTCAAATCACGGTAATCAACACAGACTCTAATCATTCCCTGTTTCTTGGCTACGGGAACGATGTTGGATACCCATTCTGTCAATGGGATAGGATAGATAAAACCAGCATGCAAAAGTTTTTCAACTTCTGCTTTAATGGCGGCTGCCTTACGAGGATGAACGAGTCGAAGCTTTTGCCAAACAGGTCGGGCGCCAGGGAAAGTTGGAATTTCGTGGACCACGATCGAGGGGTCAATTCCTGGCATCTCTTCATAACTCCAAGCAAAAACATCGTGGAAAGTTTTAAAGTAGGCACTATAGAACTCCGTTTCGAGGGGAGTACATGTTTTGCCAATGTGTACGTTTTCCACGATACCAGGCTTCACTGAAATATCGATGGGAGTGGTTGCCATAATATTGGCCAAGTTTCCTTCGAAAAATACCTCGTCGAGGGAAGTGGGGAACTTGGTTGGAACCATCCCAAGTGAAGCACTAGATTTGGTATCAGGCTCAAGTGACTGAATGGTGGGGAATGAAGATCGATGATGAAAATATCCCCATGGTGGCTCATCACCGCACATAACCTCCATGATTGATTCGTCAGTGGGAAAAATCAAGTTGAGAGGATAAAAAAATGGTGGGTGTGGATGAGTTTCAGCCGAGAGCCGTGCCACGGTATGATCAGTAGAACAGTCGACCCAATCTGTGGCTGATTGGATCGCGTCATATGCTGCAAGGTTTCTGTTCAAAGGCATGGAATTGCCATGGCCTTGAATCTGAGTGGGACTCAGAATCACCCATGAATCATCGGAAGGGGTGACATGCGATGAAATCATGTTGACTGGTTGAAGATGGGTTCCCAGCTCTGGAAAAACTCCAATGAGGGAAGAATCCTTCATGAGACCAACACCTATGTCTTGGAACCGGTACCGAGGTTGATCCAATAACGGGACGGTATTGGCGGAGTTCGGATGGGATTCTGGGATACAGTAATCCAGTTGATCAATAGTGACAATTTTCCCTTCATGAGGAAATTGTACAATCCGGAAGACTGTAGATGCTATGGCGGTCATGGCATAGAACCAGTTCTGACCAACTAGGAGATTGTAATCCAAAGGTGCATCTACGACTTCGATGTGTACAGATACTGTTTTTCCCCCTAGTTCAACACCCATTGAGGGAATGAGTCCATATGGTTGAAAACCATGTCCATCAAACACCCTGAGAGTAGTAGGAGAAGTTGTGACCTCGGGTGAGCCTAAGGCTCTCCAGCAGTTCAAAGACATAATCAACGTGGAAGCACCCTCATCTAACATAGTGCGATGGATGACATTTCCACGGATTTTTGTATGCACTTGAAAGGCTAACTAGTGAGAAAGCCTAGGTTTAGCGTGCTCCAAGTTAAACATGATGGAGTTTGAAGTATCTGGGTCCATTGCCCCCAGTGCTGAAAGTAGGGTTCTACGCTGCGTGGGGCAGTGTTGGAGAACCTCGAGAGTCGACATGGCGCAAGGTGCTTGAGCCAAATCCTCAACAATGTTGTAGTTTTGGGCAGCTCACGCATTAGGATTGAATGTCGCCTTTCGAATAGTGCCCTTGGGTGGGTGTAGCACTGTGTCCGTCAGCGGTCTCTCGATATGGAGATGATCGGTAGGAGGGGGAATAGGGATCGGATCTTCAACGGGAGATTTTCCTTTGGCTATCTCCGATTGTTTGTTTGAACTTGGGGGGTTGTCATACGTCTTTGAACGAGTGGTGATATTAATCTCCTCATTACTTATCATTAGGATTTCGCGGTTTGTGGACGTCTCTCTGCGGGTGGGATTGGTCAGGTTGCCCCCTTGTGGGGTTTCTTGGGAAAACATCTGCTGTTGCTGTTGTGGGAAAGGGTTAGTTAACACTGCTGGGCGAGAGGATCCTTTAACGAACTTGTTGACCTCATCCTTGTAGGGACAGTCACGCGTATAATGATCATCTTGACAAATCAAGCAGGGAAACTTAGCTTTCCGACGTGGTTTCTGGTCATTCTGGGTAGGTTGTGGCTTGGGGTTCTCCTGTTGGTTCTTCTTGGGTTTGCCACGATTGTTTTTCTTCTTTCCTCTGGATGGTTGTGACGTAGATTGAACTGCGTTCACTTCGGAGGAGACAGCGAGAGAGGTGGAAGCTTTTGAAGCGGCCTGGGTAAAAGCGGGGGAAGCAGAAGCTTGTTGTCCCGTCGAGTTGGTAACAGGCTGAGCCTTGACTGAACCGACAATACCATCAATGGGTGGTTCATCCCTACGGATAAGTCAAAACTCCCTTAACTTTAAAGTAGATTCTCAACTAACTCTAAAGCAAGAAACAAGTAAAAACAAATGCTACCTTGAGATTCCTGAATTAACTTTTACAGCAAGATCATATGCATTCAGAAACAAGTGAGAGATATGACATACCTTTCGATTCGATGTTTGTCCTGCTTCCAGCTTTCTGATCCAAGTGCTCTGATGTAGAACCTGTTAAGACCAATCAAAGAACAAACATACCAGCTTCCAAATACCTTGAATGTAAATGTTAGATTCAAATCTGAATTAGATACATTCCATGTTAAAGATTTAAACAATACACATGAAATGGGAAAGACAAGACAAGTTATCTTATTACAACTTGAAGAATACTTACAAAAGGTGCTTGATGTCCAAGCCAATCCTATAGCTCCAAGTTTCTTCTCCTCTAGCTATCTCCACAATGCTGCAAGACCATAAGTTTGGTACTCTCAAGAGTCCTCCCCTTTCCCAATGGAATGCCTCTCTTTTATAGTGAATGGTGAGGTTAACCAACAAGAGAGATGGGTGGATCTAGGGAGAGATAAGTGGATCAGGGTTTCTAATCGAAGGAAATGAGTTGAGATCGAATCAGGGACCCCAATCTTCCATTATCTTCGAAAATCCAAAATCCCACAAGCCAAGGGAAAAAGGCTAATAAAACACTACCGCGCTCTGTAGTCTTAGCACAACGCGGTACTGCCGCATTTTGGGGAAAAAGCATAGCGCGGTAGTGTCTAGTACCGCGTTCTGATAAATGAGCAAGGCGCGGTAGTGTGTGTAGATAAAGTCTTAGCTGGGTCAGAACTTGTCAGGGTAGATTCACCTTCAAGGTTGACTCATCATCTGTCTCTTCTGGATGGTTTAAAACAATAGGGAAAGTGTCGTCAACTCGTTTTGTGATGGAGATGCGACACTGTGAAACATGGAGGTATAACACTAACCTCGACTGACCATTGAGCTACATGCCCCTTCATGGTGGGCACCATTACTGGTTCGAAACACAAGATGCTCTACTTGACACATCCCTCTAGATGCTCTACTTGACACATCCCACAAGATGCTCTACTTGACACATCCCTCTAGATAGTCCAAATGGTATGAGTCAACTGGGAGATTCCACCCCTTGTTGGATTGGATATGAGTGTTTTCTAACAGGAAATATTTTACACCATCTGTGGGAAATGACAGCTCATTCATGCCCCTTCATGTGAATACTTTGTTGTCGCTGAATACGGGGTGTCGCTGATCTGTGGTACCTGGTAGTGGTTCCTCAAGAACCTCTATTTCAAGGTTTTCTGTTGCAAGAATTTCTTCAGGAAATTCTGTTTCAGGAGTAGTTTCTGAAGAAATACCGGGGTGTACCCGCTGTCATCTAGTTGGCTGAAAAGGTTCTGTTCTAAATGGTGGAAGGTTTTGAAACCTCCTCGATCTACGAAGCTCTTGATTCTCCGTGATTATAAATATAAAATAACAGACTAGAACCTGGTGGCCACTACAACTAGGGGGCAAACAGCACGCCAACTAAAAAGTCCTCAGTATACAAACCAGGAAAACAAAGATGCCTTCCGGAGAAGAGTCTGGGATGATGAGGGCCCAGAATAGATCAACGAAGGAAGAAAGACAGTTACCCGGGGTCCACAATACAATGACTAAGGGTGCAAGCGCTGGAATCACCCAACCGCCCTCCCAAAGACCTGCAAGGGGTTTCCTCCCATGTCTGTCTTAGGTACAGCAGATATACCCTCTGCTGTCACCTGTGTATGAACCTAGAGTCAGATACTAAGGATACAACAACACAGAAAACTCCTGGGGGAACAGTCACCGGTCGAATCAGAAAGCGTGGGCAGGGTAGCTAAGCCCGAAACTCGAAAGAGTCCCCAATACGCAATCCAATCCTGGCGTATGCTCGAATAGAAAGTAGGAGGAGTATTCCCAACAATCTGATCTCGCAATGACCTACTGCATAGATCCCAGGCAAGTTTTGAGTGAAATGGGTTTACCTGTGATAGTCTCACTACGATTTTTGCGTAATGTGTGATCTTGAGTGGTTTAAGGTGATTTAAACTCAAGATCCTAACCAAAACTAGTTGGTGTAGTGTACCCTAAAAAAGAAAAATGTTTCTATTTCATTTTATTAAAAAGTTTTTAGGGCTGTTATTACTCAAAAAGGGTAGTGCTTTTGTGTGGCGTGGTTGCAACAAGGAAACAAAAGTGCCATAAAATCAAAACTTTCTACAACAAATCTCTTTTTCATTTTTTCATTTACTGGAAAGAATAAAAGAACAATCAACTAAATTATGATTCAATAAACTGACCACAAACAATGTTTAAGTACAAGAATCAATCACTAAACAAAGTGCTGGAAAATGGACTAAATCGAATGCCAAAGAAGGATCGATTTTAATGCAAACCTACAACTTAAAATTGAGTTGGAATAAATCTATTCTACAGGAATGAATTATACTATGATCAACCTAACAGACTAATTGGCACAGAAACAACCACTGTTTTTATTTTATATTTTTAACTCTAATCATACTATAAAGTACAGACAAAAATAAAAAATGACTATAAAGGGTCTAAATGCAAACATGGAATAGCAAAATCAGTCAACCTGAGACACAAATGCAAGGAATAATACTAAACCTGACTACAAATCAATGAATTCAATCAATAAAAGAAACAGAATTATCCTACAACTTCAGGAGGAAATGCATTGAACGAAATCGAAAAGTGATGCTACCAATAGAACCCCATTTTGTAGCGTTAAAATTCCAACTTGTTTGAAACCATGGCCTTAACAATTGACTCACTACCTACAACCAAAATCTGAAAATTAACCACTGAATGGAAAATTTGTGGTACTAGTAACACCATTGTTGCGGTTAAACTTACATCTTATTTGAAACCAGGGCCTTAACAACCAATATCGTTGCAACAAAAAATATAGGTACAAGGGTAGATGCCCCCACCTGATGTATACATGCAACGTGCTTTAGCATAAGAGGGCCCCAGTTGAACAAATTGTGTTATCACAAATAGAGGCATTTTTGTATAAGTTGGGCTTCATACCTATGTTATGTTAATCACCTTGTATATACATATAAACTGATAGCTCTCGTAGTAAGACTTAGGCTTCTTTTCATACTCATATTTTTTTATTTTCTCTCCTATTTATTTCATTTGAATACACATTGTGTTTACTGTTTCATTTATCATCAAACTCATACCACAACGAAAATCCATGCTCAACAAATTATCATATTCTTCCAGCAGTTTGGATGCAACAAATCTTGATGAAAAACATGGCTCATATGATTATCAAAAATAAATCTGGAATAAACAAGGAGCACTTAGGCAATCAAAGGGAGATATTTGTAGAGGAATCAATAGCTGCCCTAACCCCAAGGGGAAAAGTTTCACATTTTCCTTACGTTGTATGATATAATCACAGGGTTTGTCATTTGGATTTTGAATCAACAGCTCGACTGATGTGTATGTTTTCGAAGTTAAAAAACCAAGTATCATCGTTGGTTACTAGCAACAATACTCCAACATCCTTTACTTCACGTGAAGAATCCCAAATAGAAACTTCTGGAGTGATTTGAAAAGCGTTCCATTTTTGTGTCAATTTGCAAAACATACTGCAAATACGCCAAAATGAGTGGCCAGAGCTCTAGATCATTGATTTTTCTTTGTAGAGGCTTAACAAACTGACTTTTACCTGAAGCAGCCCATGCACAAAAAATTATCATGTACATATTGTTTGAATTGAAGAACATTTTGGCAAACTTTCTGTATTGTCTGACTTGATGGTTCTGTGTATTAGCATTGTTTGTGATGGATATTTTCTCATAAATAATGATATTTGAGGTGGTTCAGATCCGCCTTTGTCTATTGTGTTTCCACATTTTTTTAACCACAAAGTTACTGTGTTCAAATTTTTATGATATTGTAAAGTGCATTTGTTGGCTGTATTGGCTCACGGGTATTAAAGAAGCTACCGTATGAATGAGAGTAGAAGTTAGTTTTATACCGGTGTGATATTAGCTTCATAAACTTAAACCTCAATGTAATTTTTAAACATTTTTTTATTCTACAGAAGGGAGAAGCTTTTCTTGAGAATATTTTGTTTAATCTGGTAATGAAATGAACTATATTCAGGAATAACAGCTGATAGACCTGAGCCTTATAATTTGGTTTCTGAAGAACATCACATTCAGCTTTGCATTCCGTCCACACAATCTGGAAAGGTGGTCAGTGATTCACAACAAACATTTCAAGAAGTCAATGCTTCTTATTGTTCTTGTGAAGTAGATGAATCATTAGCAAAGAAAAAATCCTTATCTGATGAAGCCTCAAAGGATAAGTCCTCAGATGCAAATTTACAGGATAAAGAAGCATCACTAAATGTCTCAAGTTCTTGCAAAACCTCACTGCATCGTTGTCTTTACAATACAGGATTTGTATCTATGAATCAATATGGTAGAGTTATAATTTTATCTCGCCCAAGTCTTCCTCTGTTAACTAACCTTTCTAGTGCTGTTACTTTGATGAATGGAAATAATTCACTAGAGGCAAGTTCTAAGAAGCCAGTTTGCCCTCCCTTAATGATAGGTAATTCAGAACATGTTGAATGTATGACTCTTAATCGTTCAAAGGAGAAAGTTTCTTCTGGGACAACTCCTGAACAGAGAAAGGTCTGCAGTCCTCCTAATGGTCTTATGAATGTGATTGATTCTCTTGAACTGTCAGCACAACTCCTAGAGGTCAGAGGAATGTTACCTCTTATGATGCAAGAGCAAATGTTCAAACGCCCCCATTCAGTGATAAATTGTTTGAAATTCCTAAAGAAGTGGTTCTTGCAACATCTGATAGCTGTTTTGAAAACTTTACACATGATTTGAAAGAAAATATATTTCGACCTTTATCTACTGCTAATGCAAGCTATGTTGACTTAAGTTCACATGTGTCAAACCTTGCTGTAAGGGATATTGTTCCAGAGTCTCCCACTACCTTGCTATAGGGGCATCTACATCAGGTGGGAGCTCATGTTGCCATGCATTCTCCCATAATAGAGCATATTTCCCCTCTCTTATCTCCTAGAAGCAATGATTCTGCACAAGAGCTCTATTCTGCCAAGCAACATTCTAGATGAGGGACCACTTCCATTCACTAGTGATTTAAATTAGGTCTCTCTCCTCTATGTTCTAAGCATATTTGTGCCTCCATTACTTACTCCAAATTTTTTCTTCATTAGTAATCCAACACCACCAAGTCTTGACACTAAGCGTCAAGTTTTCGATTTCAAGATCCCAAAGCCCCAAACCTCCAAGAGCTTTTGGAAGGAAACATTTCTCCCAAGAAACTATAGCCCATTTACGTTTAGTTTTGTCACCACCCAAGATAAATAATCTTTGAATATTGTGATAGCTTTCAGAATACATTTGGGGGATGCAAGAATAGAGAAGAGGTCTAAAGGCATGGATTGTGAAACCGACTTTAGGAGAGTTAGTCAAGTAGCTTTTTTGAGGGTTTGGAAGGTCTAGCTACTATGCTTTTCCTCTAGCTTGGCCAGAAGGTCCTCCCATAAGTAATTACATGAAGCCTCTCAATAAGAGGAGCTCCTTTAAAATAAATTAAAAAGACACACAAAAAATCGATTTCATAAAAAAATTAAAAACAAACTTAAAAGATAAAAAATAAGGGAAAACAATAATATAATTCTAATAATCTAATTTTAATGTCATGGCTGAACTAGACACCAAATTGGATTTCGGATTTCGAAAGTGCTCTATTTCCTCCAAAAGTGGTTCTGTGACTACTTTAGGAAAGTTGAGTTTCTCAGCAAGTACTTAGGAAAGCGGGACTGTGGACACCTCCCATGGCTAGTTTGGGTTTATTATCTGTAGATCTAGGAATTCTAAAGAGAGAGGATATTGCCCAGAGTGACACTTTGGGGCAGAATACTGAGGTATCATGGGTCTAGTGGTCATTACTCTCTCCCAAATACAGAGACCCCTACATTTTGTGATAACAGATTTTAAGCTCATTCATGTGATCAATGGCCATGCTAGCTTGGTGTCTAACATCATCAGGAACACCTTTGCAAGGACCAATGTTATGGCCAGGAATCCTGGGAAGGTGTTATTTGAATCTAAAAATGCCATCACTACACGCATCTTTGCAAAATTTACAGAGCATATTAATCGAACCTAAAATGTTTTCACATTAAGCTCAAGCAAAATCCTTCTCCCTTGGCATTTTCACTGTTTGCTGCTCACTTTTTTTGTTTAGGCCGTACAGTTTAAGTTTTAAAGGATTCTATTGAACTTCGGGCCTTAAGATTTACTTGTAGGCTACAATGAAGGTATAACTATAAATGAAGGTTACAATGAAGTTTAAATCCCTGCAAAAAATAAAATAGAAAAACAAAATCTAAATAACTAAGAGTTCCAAAACCCCCCTGAAAATTACTAAATAATAAACAACAATTAAAAATGATGTAAACAGACTGTAGGGTTACCTCCAAAGCAGAAAAAGAATATGAAACAAGCTGTAAAAGTCACTTGTTGAATAAAACTCTGTTGTTTTTTATGCTTAAGTCATCCAACAACATCGGTGGATGGCCTTAAATAGATGTTTTGTCCTCCTATAGACTTAGGCTTCTTTTCATACTCATAAGTTTTTATTTGCTCTCCTATTTATTTCATTTGAATACACATTGTGTTTACTGTTTCATTTATCATCAAACTCATACCACAACGAAAATCCATGCTCAACAAATTATCATATTCTTCAAGCAGTTTGGATGCAACAAATCTTGATGAAAAACATGGCTCATATGATTATCAAAAAGAAATCTGGAATAAACAAGGAGCACTTAGGCAATCAAAGAATTATATTTGTAGAGGAATCAATAGCTGCCCTAACCCCAAGGGGAAAAGTTTCACATTTTCCTTAGGTTGTATGATATAATCACAGGGTTTGTCATTTGGATTTTGAATCAACAGCTCGACTGATGTGTATGTTTTCGAAGTTAAAAAACCAAGTATCATCGTTGGTTACTAGCAACAATACTCCAACATCCTTTACTTCACGTGAAGAATCCCAAATAGAAACTTCTGGAGTGATTTGAAAAGCGTTCCATTTTTGTGTCAATTTGCAAAACATACTGCAAATACGCCAAAATGAGTGGCCAGAGCTCTAGATCATTGATTTTTCTTTGGAGAGGCTTAACAAACTGACTTTTACCTGAAGCATCCCATGCACAAAAAATTATCCTGTACATATTGTTTGAATTGAAGAAGGTTTTGGAAAACTTTCTGTATTGTCTGACTTGATGGTTCTGTGTATTAGCATTGTTTGTGATGGATATTTTCTCATAAATAATGATATTTGAGGTGGTTCATATCCGCCTTTGTCTATTGTGTTTCCACATTTTTTTAACCACAAAGTTACTGTGTTCAAATTTTTATGATATTGTAAAGTGCATTTGTTGGTTGTATTGGCTCACGGGTATTAAACAAGCTACCGTATGAATGAGAGTAGAAGTTAGTTTTATACCGGTGTGATATTAGCTTCATAAACTTAAACCTCAATGTAGTTTTTAAACATTTTTTTATTCTACAGAAGGGAGAAGCTTTTCTTGAGAATATTTTGTTTAATCTGGTAATGAAATGAACTATATTCATGAATAACAGCTGATAGACCTGAGCCTTATAATTTGGTTTCTGAAGAACATCACATTCAACTTTGCATTCCATCCACACAATCTGGAAAGGTGGTCAGTGATTCACAACAAACATTTCAAGAAGTCAATGCTTCTTATTGTTCTTGTGAAGTAGATGAATCATTAGCAAAGAACAAATCCTTATCTGATGAAGCCTCAAAGCACAAGTGCTCAGATGCAACTTTACAGGATAAAGAAGCATCACTAAATGTCTCAAGTTCTTGCAAAACCTCACTGCATCGTTGTCTTTACAATACAGGATTTGTATCTATGAATAAATATGGTAGAGTTATAATTTTATCACGCCCAAGTCTTCCTCTGTTAAATAACCTTTCTAGTGCTGTTACTTTGATGAATGGAAATAATTCACTAGAGGCAAGTTCTAAGAAGCCAGTTTGCCCTCCCTTAAGGATAGGTAATTCAGAACATGTTGAATGTATGACTCCTAATCGTTCAAAGGAGAAACTTTCTTCTGGGACGACTCCTGAACAGAGAAAGGTCTGCAGTCCTCCTAATGGTCTTATGAATGTGATTGATTCTCTTGAACTATCAGCACAACTCCTAGAGGTCAGAGGAATGTTACTTCTTATGATGCAAGAGCAGATGTTCAAACGCCCCCATTCAATGATAAATTGTTTGAAATTCCTAAAGAAGTGTTTCTTGCAACATCTGATAGCTGTTTTGAAAACTTTACACATGATTTGAAAGAAAATATATTTCGACCTTTATCTACTGCTAATGCAAGCTATGTTGACTTAAGTTCACATGTGTCAAACCTTGCTGTAAGGGATATTGTTCCAGAGTCTCCCACTACCTTGCTATAGGGGCATCTACATCAGGTGGGAGCTCATGTTGCCATGCATTCTCCCATAATAGAGCATATTTCCCCTCTCTTATCTCCTAGAAGCAATGATTCTGCACAAGAGCTTTGTTCTGCCAAGTAACATTCTAGATGAGGGACCACTTCCATTCACTAGTGATTAAATTAGGTCTCTCTCCTCTATTTTCTAAGCATATTTGTGCCTCCATAACTTACTCCAAATTGTTTCTTCATTAGTAATCCAACACCACCAAGTCTTGACACTAAGCGTCAAGTTTTCGATTTCAAGATCCCAAAACCCCAAACCTCCAAGAGCTTTTGGAAGGAAATATTTCTCCCAAGAAACTATAGCCCATTTACGTTTAGTTTTGTCACCGCCCAAGATAAATAATCTTTGAATATTGTGAATAGCTTTCAGAATACATTTGGGCGATGCAAGAATAGAGAAGAGGTCTAAAGGCATGGATTGTGAAACCGGCTTTAGGAGAGTTAGTCAACTAGCTTTTTTGATGGTTTGGAAGGTCTAGCTACTATGCTTTTCCTCTAGCTTGGTCAGAAGGTCCTCCTATAAGTAATTACATGAAGCCTCTCAATAAGAGGAGCTCCTTTAAAATAAATTAAAAAGACACACAAAAAAACGATTTCATAAAAAAATTAAAAACAAAATTAAAAGATAAAAAATAAGGAAAAACAATAATATAATACTAATAATCTAATTTTAATGTCATGGCTGAACTAGACACCAAATTGGATTTCGGATTTCGAAAGTGCTCTATTTCCTCCAAAAGTGGTTCTGTGACTACTTTAGGAAAGTTGAGTTTCTTAGCAAGTACTTAGGAAAGCGGGACTGTGGACTCCTCCCATGGCTAGTCTGGGTTTATTCGCTGTAGATCCAGGAATTCTAAAGAGAGAGGATATTGCCCGTAGTGACACTTTGGGGCAGAATCCTGAGGTATCATGGGTCTAGTGGTCATTACTCTCTGCCAAATACAGATACCCCTACATTTTGTGATAACAGGTTTTAAGCTCATTCATGTGATCAATGGCCACGCTAGCTTGGTGTCTAACATCATCAGGAACACCTTTGCAAGGACCAATGTTATGGCCAGGAATCCTGGGAAGGTGTTATTTGAATCTAAAAATGCCATCACTACAAGCAGCTTTGCAAAATTTACAGAGCAGATTAATCAAACCTAAAATGTTTTCACATTAAGCTCAAGCAAAATCCTTCTCCCTTGGCATTTTCACTGTTTGCTGCTCACTTTTTTTGTTTAGGCCATACAGTTTAAGTTTTAAAGGATGCTATTGAACTTCGGGCCTTAAGATTTACTTGTAGGCTACAATGAAGGTATAACTATAAATGAAGGTTACAATGAAGTTTAAATCCCTGCAAAAAATAAAATAGAAAAACAAAATCTAAATAACTAAGAGTTCCAAAACCCCCCTGAAAATTACTAAATAATAAACAACAATTAAAAATGATGTAAATAGACTGTAGGGTTACCTCCAAAGTAGAAAAAGAATCTGAAACAAGCTGTAACAGTCACTTGTTGAATAAAACTCTGTTGTTTTTTATGCTTAAGTCGTCCAACAGCATCGGTGGATGGCCTTAAATGGATGTTTTGTCCTCCTATAGCACTGGTTATCACTATTGGTCACTTGGCAGAGGGGAAACTAGCTCAAACAGACTACAAAAATGAATGGAAACCCAGAAAAATCGATTTTATAGGCAGACTGGGCCCGCAGTGAGTTAAATCACAAGTCAAAGTTGCTGATCCGAGTCAAAACCATGACTTTGACTCAATCAACTGATTCATACTTGGTCAACATGATTTTAAATTGGCAAGATTCAGATCAGCTTGTTTGAGGGCCAATCTGATCCAAATTGTTCATTTTATGATTTATAGCGCAATAGGTGACCAATTAAACAGGTCAATGGAACTAGAGAATACAGCAAGTAGGAATCATGATGTGGGAGTGCCAAAGCAACTGCTAACTTGCAATGTGCCAAAAGAAAAATATATTCAAGTGAAAATAAAAGTAGTGAGTAAAGAAGAGTGTATCAAGTGGGTCAACCCTAAAAAAGAGAGAAGCACTACTCATCACTAGAAGTAGAGGTACTTGTAGATGAGGAAGTGGAGCTATCTTTGTTCTCATCAATGACTTGGAAAGTATCAATGTAGAGCCTGATGATAAATCAGTTATCTTTCATCAGAACGGACACACACACACACACTTTTTTGAGCACTAGGAGTAGAGGTAGATGTAGAGGGAGTGGTGCTATCCATGTTGTCATCAGGCACTTGGAAAGTACCAATGTAGAGCCTGATTATAAATTAGCTATCTTTCATAAAAACGAACACACACGCACACACTCTTTGTTGAGTTCTGTTTGGCAAGTGGCTTCTCTGCAAAGTGCAACTACATTCAATATTTGGATATTTCCATTCAAGATGACTGCCCAGCAACCTCCGTTTGCATTCTGCCCCATGAAATTTTCTCTTCTACAGTCATGTCTTCTTCACAATTGTAGATATCCAAAATATCAGAGGAGGACAAGATTTGTTATACTGGATTACTCATCAACTTCTCTTCAATAAAAGTTTAGTTTGTATCCTTTGCAGTTGTTGTTCCTCATTTTGTAAATGTGAAAGCAAGAGGTTTCTTCCTAGATTTTTCATTTCTCCATTGTGAAAGAGGTTGCCTCATATTTGTGTCATTTACTATTTATCAAATAGTCTCTTTTTAAGAACATTGATACCCGGAACATAAAAGTTATAAAATTACCCATCCACAGAACAGAGTAGGTGGTCTCAAGATTTTCAGAGACTGTTTCTATTTTAAGTTTGAATCTGGGTTTCATTGCATTCACCTTTTATATCTTTTACATCTCTTTTGTTATGTTACAACATGAATCAAATGTGAAACCTATGTAGCTCAAACATGAATGCTGTCTTGATCTGCAGATTTATCAATAAAGTACATGGTGCATATCCTGGTTTGAATGTGAAGAAGCAGCTACATTAACTTCTCTGTAATACATATGGACTGTCACTAGTTTGTGAACATGTTGAGGATTTTCTGGTCACTGGATACATGACAAAAAGGTAGGCAAATCTTGCAAAGCATCAACTAAGAAGTCTTTATTCTCATGTGAGTTTGCATATTTCTCTTTAGTTTCAATATTTCTTTGTTTCTCTATATCTTGAATAGTTTTGTTTGCAGTAGAATCTCATTATACTTTATTTTAAGAAGACTGAATTTTAGTTTTCTCACATGATTCTTAAATACATGAATTTTGTTTAGCCCCAAAGCATGACGGTTGCTTATTAAATGTCTATCTTTCATAATCTGTTGATGGTATGAGAAAAGAAGCATCTCTGCCTTTTGATGTGTTTTTTTGCCTCATAATTCTTCAGAGACCAATATTATAATGTCTACGCACTACCTGATAATTTTCTTTTTTCAATGATGGACTCAGATTCGCCCAAATGCTATTGCATTAGTTGATTCCTTTGATCATACAGATCATTATTTGGGTTCAGTATGGGTCGCTATGATGGTGATGTATATACACATCTTTACATGGAAGCCTTGAAGGATCCTTTCAACAATTCTGTTGTGACCGAGGGATACAAAGGGTACATAGAACCTATCATTAAACAACGACTACAATCATCAAAACTGTAAATCCTACTAGTATGAACTGATATCAACAATAATATTACATTTTTCCCAGGTTCATGGTCTAGAATGACATCTCATAACTGAATCGATGCTACAGTGCATGCATTAACATATTCCCTACCTATTATTTGATTGGACTGAACCAGTTTGATCCACTCAAGGATTTCAAAAATCGACAACATCAGTAATACTGCTGCTATGTATCTTGACAAATAAGGATAAAACACTCTTGAATGAGAATTACTAGGGTGAGACCATAGTAAAATGAAATCATGGAAACAGAGAACGCTTGCAATTTTTGAATACATAGGATTTGAAGCAGGTACTATAGAAGCAATCAATCCAGTTGCCACATACCTTTTAATGCTCGAAACCCTTCGGAAATGTACAGCCAAAGCAGTTAGCAAACCTCCAGATACACGCTACAAACTAGTAACACAATTCCTTGAATCAAACAATAAAAATGAGCCTCGTATGGGTGAAAATCAAGAATTTTACCAGCATGATTCAACATGGGCAATTCTAGGGGTTTTATTGGCACTCTAGCAGCCAAATCGCGGGCGAATCGGACTCCAAAACCGCTATTCCTTGAAATCGAGGGCGAACAATAGCTCCAAAAAAACTCATGCCAGAAATCAAGGGCGAACAATAGCTCCAAAAACCGCCATGCCAGAAATCACGGGCGAATGAGTTTACAGGAAACACCATCCCTAAAAATCGGGGGTGACTGGTGCATCCAAGGAAAAATCAAGGAAAATAAACTGGCGAAAATAAATTTTCCCCTATTTCTCCCACAAAAATCGGGGGCGACTGGTTTCTCTTGTAAATTCCTGCTAAATACGTTTTTGGCTATACAGGGTTTGAATATTTTAAAAATAATAATTAGTGGGCTATTAAAATTAATTCTAAAAAACCTCTTTTACATAAAAATTCGCCCCAAAAAAAATTGGAAACCTTCTAAATTCGCCATTGGGCTAAATTTTGCCCCTAAAATCATCCCTGCTTTCCTTAGGACAAGAAGAAGATTTTGGTTCAACACGCGGTAAACAAAGTGATTGATTTCAGTGTTCCTTGGGATTATTTCAACGGAGAAACATAGGGTGATCCTTGGTGGTATGGATATGGTGGTATCTGTTACATATTTGAGCATCACTAGTTCAAATTCTACATAGTCCTTAGTCATGGTTTAAACAATTTTGCTGAGTTGAGTGCTCTAAGACTTTAGCCATGGTTAAGTTGTGGAACGAGGTATTTATGGTTTAAATATTTCTAAAGATTCTTAGATTCTAATTAAGTGGGGAAATAGACATAATAGAATTTGCAATTTGTTGTTGGAATCACTAATAGATGTTATTATGAAAATAAATATTTGAATTATTGTAATTAATATTCTATGTTTTAAATCCACAATGAGAATGTACTATAACAAATTATGTTGGTGATTAATTTATTTATAAATATTTAATTTTCACAAAAGTTTTCATAATTAATATCTACTTATTTCAATTTTACAAAATTTTATAGTTTTAAAAATAATATAATATTATAAACATATGAACTCATTAATTAAAACTTATTCTCATTAACATTTATGAATTTTAAGTTTGGTGTTTACTTTACATTACGTGATATTTTGATGGTGAAAATAGGTGCAAGAGTATAAGAGGGTTTATTTTTATTGTTTAATAAGTGGATATTATAATATTTGAATTTTATTTTTTTAAATTATGAATAGTCAATTTTTTTAATTGTTTTAACTTGGATAATATTTAAAAAAATATATATCTTTTGTGGTTGTTATTGACTTAATTTTTATTGGGATTGGATGTTTTTTAATATCATATAATTTTAGTATTATATATAAACTAGATACTATTCTAATGTATTTCTTAATTATTTAGTATCTAGATATTGTAATATTTAGATTTTATTTTTCAATTTAAGATGAAAAGTTTATTTTTTAGTTATTCTAAAATCTAGAAAATATCCATTAAAATCATATACTTTTTAGTATCATATAATCTTAATTCTAAAAGTAAACTAATCTTATCATAACTGTTGTCCACATAGATGAATTTTCTGTTATTTATTGTGCTCCATTTTATACATTTCCTTCATAATTGATAGCTTATACATTTCCTCAATAATTAATAAACTTAACAACTTGTTTATGATATGGGTGAATTTTCATATGTGAAAAGGCTCTAAACTCTAGAAAAGAAAGAAATAAAAGCTATTAAGCTCTTGCCTTTTGTCTTCAAAATATTAAATTTGAAAAAAATCAAATATATATATATATATAAAAAGTTAGGTCTTGTTAACCGTTATTGCCTTTGAGAAAGAATCGAGGCATCCGATGCCATCCATTGACAGTGTTGTTGATGGATAAACACGTTAATGACAATGACATCACTATCTCAATCGCCCACGATCCAACGGCAGAAAGTTTGAAGATAGTTGGTCAAGCTCATTACCACGATTTACGGCGAGCATGAGGAAGATGGATGATCGCGGTAAATTACAGCGTTTCTAAATTTGGGAGACGTGAAAATCGCAGGTGCTTTTTCACAGACCAAAATAGAAAGTAAAATAAAGCTAAGCAAAAATCCAAAAGAAAGCTACAACCGCTTGTTTATATAGAGAGAGCACCAACCGCTTGTTTTTATATAGAGAGCACCAGAGCTCTAAGGCTTTTCATCTTTGCAAATAATTTTGCATTACAATTCGTTATAGTAAAACATGGAGGAGATTTTCAGGAAGATGAAGGCCATATGTCCGAGGTGTAAATCGTCGGAATATTGTAAGTTTAGGTTTCTGAATAACAAGAGACGCTGCAAGAAGTTGCAGCCTAGATATATCTGTAGAAGCTGTAACAAGTACTTCACTCCTGGAATTTCATGGGTCATGAATAGCTTTTTCTAGAAAAGAATATAGAACTGGAATATATAATTCGAATGATATATGCTTTTGAATTAGATATAACCTAGATTCATTTCTGAATGATAATATTGTTTATACTTGTAAATTCATTGTTTTATTTTATTATGTCCATGCTTATTCTATGATGGAATTTTGGAGGATGGAGTGTTCTTTTAATTAACTTTGATTAGAGTATGAAGTGTTCTTTTAATTAGGTTTTCATTGATGAACGATCCAGATAGCTTGTAGTAGAACACTTTTAAGTTGTGTAGCAAATCTACGTACCAAAATAAAAATAGATTTAATATAGTCAACTTCGATTAGGGCACTAAATGGGCCCTTGTAGCCGGAGTTCTTTAGCTAAATAATTGACTGCTGAGTTTCATCTTCCATGATGGGGACATATTTGAGGGCTCGATAGTGTATAATTCTTCTGATAAATAATGATCACACTAAGTCGTTGCGTTAGAATAATGATAATTCATTCTTTTAATTGCAAAGTATTCATTTTGGTTGCAATTAAGAGATGGTAATATCGTATGCGGAACTGAGCCAGCATCTTGTATTTATTATAATTGTTTAATGTGTTTTGAATTCCAAATTTAGTTGGCTTTTTTTTTTTACCTGTATTCTTTTACGTCCATTCAATTTAATTTGCATTACTTCATTTTCAGGATCTTTTTTCCTTCGTCCACTGAATTTAATGATCTACGTCCTTTGGGGCACCTAATATTCCATCGTTTACATTGTAATGAAAACTTAGGTAATGATTATGTTTTGTTTTGGCAAACGGGTTAACAGGTTATTTTTAGCAATGGTTCTTTTAATTAATTAAATTAGTGTATTTCTTTTAAAATCTAGATTTATTACAAGGAGGTCAAGTATAATTTTTAAGTATTTAATTTTAAATAATGTAGTCATTTTTATACATAAATTATGATAAATTTTTTTAATTTTTTAATTTTATTTTTTTAAGTTATTTAACTTACTTTGAAATATTTATACATTTTTATTAATGTTGATAATTTTTTAGTCCCATAATGTTAAATATACTTATTCTGAGCTTAATATATTATTTAAAGGAATAAAACTTGCTTAGAAAAGATAATACTTCATCTCGCATAGTTAACATAATTTACAATTAATGATTTTTATAATAAATAAATTTACTCTTTTAGATGTTTCCGAGGTTAAAATATATTTGTAATAACTTTTTATAATTTAATCTTCATAAAACTTAATATGTTTGATCAAGACACATTTATGTTTTTTTATAACTTTTATGTAAAACTTAAAATTCAATTTTAGAAAATAATTTATTTAATTTTATAATTATAAATCAAATCATTTATTTTTATTTTAGATTTTAAATATTTATTTAAATATATAAACTTCAATTTGTCACTATAAAAGCTTAAATATATGTAAAAGTTTTAAACTCAAATATAACTTAAATCTTTAAATCTTTATTATTTTATAGTAATGCGTACCTACACGAAGCTGGTATCCAAAATAACTGCAACAATAGCGTGTGAGCGGAAAAAAATAAAATGACGCGTACGTGCCTCCAAAGACGCGCACGCGTCTCTGCTTCGGCAATGCCGAACGTCCATGTGGTTCAGCCCACGTGGAAAAAAGGGGCGCGCACGCGTCAGTGGCGCATGCGCCTCTCTGTTTTTTTATTAAAAAAAAACCAGAGCTCATGGGTTTGTCATTTTCGACAGACCCATGAGCCCAATATCCAACCCGCGAGCGCACTTTCAACCCCGCGAACGCGTCTTCGTGCACCCAAATCATCCTCAACACCAAGCAATTGCCCCTACATCATGGTGCCATCCATTTCTCTAGGTAGGTGCTCCTCAAAGCACAAATTTGTGTTTATTTTTGTTTTTCTGTTTTCTTTTCCATTTGAATTTTAATTTTAAAAAAAATTTACAATCCATTAAAAAACCAAGGAAATTTAATTGCAGGTGATCTACACCTAACAAGATGTCAGACACACCTGAACCATCTGATGAAACCAATGAAACCCGACCTCCAGAAGACAATATGGGAACCAACAATGAACCAAATGAAAACCCCGAAGATCAATTACACCAAGACTTAAATCAATTGAGGGCACTAAGTAATGAATTGAACAGTACCAAGGAACCCTCTCGGGTTTCCTTGGCTTCATCACTTCAAAACATTATTGAATCAATCAATATTGCACATAGTGAGATAACAAACTTGAGCCAATACAGAGCTCAAATGAGGGAACACTACTCCACTGCGTTGTCCAAAGGGAAGATAAAAGACCTCAACATCACCAAAGCCCAATTGTATAACAAGTTCATAGTTCCCTCGACGGGACATCATCCAACTCTGATGAAGGTTCGGGTTTGCATGGACTGGTTCATTTACCAGCCATGGAGAGATAACTAGAGAAAGAGGTGGTTCGTGGTGTTTGATAGGCCCCTATGCAACAATTTGGAGGTCCCATAGTATTTCCTTTAGAAATTGTGGGTTGAGTTTGAGCTAGGGTGCCATGTCAACTATTTTTACATCACTGAGTTTCAGGGTGTCGGTCTTGGCTCTACCCAAGATCAACCTCAGGCGCACTGCAAGCCACTTAGAGGACCTCCTGCACCCAGGTGAGAGACAAACCCCCCTCCTTAGCCACCCGGGTTTGGTAGCGGTCTAGATGAGATTCATGGATCCATCAGACGTGCCACACATGACTTGCTTAAACATACCAAATTTGTGGCCATGTCTTCCGATAGTCGGGAGGACATCGATGAGAAACAGACAGCTACACAGTCTATGGGTGGTGGCCGAGACATGCCGGGTACAAGTAGGACCCAGGCAGGGCCTTCTAGCTCTTCTGGAACAATGGCACATCATTGTTCTCACTGTGGTCATTCTTGCCATGGTGATACACAGCCGCATGCCACAAGGAGCTTCATGGATCAGGTTTGCTATTGTTTTATTTAATGTTCAAGTATTTGTTGTATTTTATTTGATATCGTATTGTTTAATATATTTAACTTTGAATTACACATTGTTGACTTTATTTGTTTTAATGTTCAGTTATTCGGTGTCGGTTCTCCATCCCCCAGGTGGGAGGATGTCGGTTCCTTTGACCTCGATGGAGCCATCGCGGCAGCAGAGGAGATTGTGGCACCATACACACAGGTAACTTATTTACTTTGAATAATTAGATCCAGTTACGAGTAATTTGTGTTCGGTAATTACAAATTAATTAGCCCTGAGTAATTACCATATATCATCGTATTTTACAATTGTGTTTATAATATTGTCTAATTTATTTGAGAGGTATAAATTCGTATAATCCTACTAAAAAAAATGAAACCTTATAAAACATGAAAACCTAAGAAAACTATAAACATTTGTCCATATTCACTTTAGGCATCCTAGACCTCTGATGATTATACAAATGGGAGATAAATTTCCAAAATCTATCATTCTTACTTGACCAATGATGAGTTCGCAGCTGGGGTTTTGGTGATGCCCGCAGTCTCCTTCATCCTCAGACTACCATCCAATGCTTGCTTGCTCTTCTTGTGCTTGACCAATGCCATGTGTGTTATTGTTGCTTTTCCATTTGTCACCGTGTCATCCAAGTTATATTTGCCATGTACTCTCCTTGTCCAAATAAATCCTCAAATGACCACAGTATGGGTCATTTGACTCTTGGCTCAATAGGTTTTCCAGTTGCTCTAATGCCCATCACTTTGTCCTCCAAATAAACCTTTCTTGCCATGCCCTTATGCCATGTGTTCTTCAAGCTTAAACTTTGAGAATGTATTACCATGGTAATTATCACTTTCCCCTATATTCTACTAATAGGTTCTTTTAATGGTAAAGGTGGTCAAATCACTTCTATGCTTCTGCTAATTTTGTTGCATCAATTGACTTCACTGAGATGTTGTACTTGTCACTTTCGCGTCCACCGAGACCAATAGGAAAACTATTTATTGCTATGAATTTTCACTACATTGTGCAAAACTCTCGTGAAAAAGAGAATCATAGTGGCCAAGCTTCTAGAAATTCACGAACCTCATGTTTCTCATGTCCTTATTACCCTACTTTATTATCACGGGATTTCCAATTTATTCTAATACTTGAGACTATAAGTAATCATACTACTACTCCTAGAACATGCTATTAGGAAAGACATATAAACAACAAAAAACAACTTATCACATGTATTGTCACTAAATTTTTTGAAAATGATATAAGGCCCATAAGGAAGAGCAATAATATTACAAATATGGTCTATGGGGCCTTGCTATTATCTTGATTCAAATTCAACTTGGTAAAATATTTGGCATCAAGAATACTCATTTAACTCATTTCACTCAAGATTTCTTTGATTTCAATCAAGTGATATCATTCTGACAACATAGCTATTCAATCAAGAACACATAATTACTCATTCAATGCAAAAGAGCATGGCACATTCAAGCTTGTAAGTAATTTAATCATGAAAAAGATTTCTCTTTCTTCCTTTTTCTAATGATCAACACTCTAAAGTGTATTAAATAACATGCACACTAACTTAACTGCTATTTAGCACCTCTTTGCAAATTTAAACACCCTCCCCCATCCGACCACGGCACACCACCCATCCACAGTCACCCATCCCTCTACCGCAACACAGACCTCACCCCCCCCCCACATTCCCCCACCACACTTGCTTCACCTTCCAGGGTGCCCCAATCCATACTACATCCAGTTGGGGTTTATAGCCCTAGATGTCCATCTCCACTTTGCCCACCCGAGTCCATGCCTCCTCCTACCACCCTCCCTTCTTCCACTGTTCCCCCCAGTGGTGTAGCCACCATTTATGTGGCTACATCCTCCCCTTTACCGTCCACCCTAGCATCAGAGCAAGCTGTCCAATCGACTGCTCCATTCGCTAGCCTCGAAGACTAGCCGATTTTGTTCACGGTGAGATTGACTAGTTTATCAAAATCTCGTTCAATTTTAATGGAAATTACTATATGCATCTAGTTTCAACATTGATTTTATTGTTCTAAATGTTGTAGGGTGGCATTTATGAGAGACTTGGATCACGGAGGAAAGAGACCCCCTCACAACTTACACTCTCGCATGTGGTGATTTATCCAAGATTTGAAAACTATTTTTATTTTGAAATTATGTTTTATACTTGTATAATTGCCTGGAAAAGTTGACATATTATTGTTGTCGTTTTAGGGCTCAAGGGGACGTGCTCAAAGACGTCGGAAGGACCCAGCTTCCTCTAGCATGAAGAAGAGGAAGATTGATTTTGGAGATGCACCTGGGAGCTTCGAGGGTGGGCAGGAGGATTGAGAGACCCTCCTATGTACACTAGCCACGATGTGGCATTTTCGGCACAAGTTGCCATATTTTGTACAGGGCACCATGGGCCATATTTTGTATAGGGCACGAGTTGCCTTTTTTTTGTATGGGGCACTAGTTGCCATTATATAGACGCTAGGAACAATGTTCCATTTTTCCAAAAAGTGTACATGATTGGATCATTTTTGCATATTAATAGATGGATCTACACTTGTGTATATGAGTTTGTCTTTGATTACATTTTTGCATACATGATTTTGTCTTTGATTCACAACTCTCATCTATGGATCATAGTGTTAATTGCATGTTATTTGAATGGTCATTATTTCACAAATTTGTATTAAGCAATTACACACAACATATCCTAAATGTTTATGGTTTATTGAATGAATGTTTACAATCATCTAATCATTTACATTCTAGAAGTTACCAAACCTACGCAAGTGGTTTATTGATTTGATTTCCAGCACATCTTTTTATATTTATATGCTCATGGATCATATGGAAAAACATTTAATTAATTAAGTTTGTGAAGATAAGATTTCAGCCATCTTTAGTGAAGTGATTCAAATCACTACAACCTAGTTGGACCCTTAATAGATTGGGTGACACCCTCTTGCAAAGATTTTACTCTCTCCAAGAGGGTCTCATTCAATAATCACTCGTAAACTAATAACTATAACCTCGGCATTATTAGATAATATCATTTGTGGATGATTTTGGGAAATAATCCAACATGTTTTAATGTGAATTTTGATTCTACAACATTATGGTTCATTGTTGATTTAAGTTTTGTGAATATATTTATTTATCCATGAATGATCTTTCATTTTACACATGAGCAAATATTTATTTATGAAAGGTGTCTATTGGATTAATTCACTTGCAACTTTTTGAATTAAGCACTCACATGGGACTTTAACTTAATGGAAAACACATCTTAATCTTCAAACAAGTTTGAAATCCTAAGACCTTTTCTCCAACCTTGATCTAGAAGCCTCCCTTGGCCTTTAAAATAGGCCTAAAACTTGGGAAAATCTTTGCTGAGGTGATAGTGGCAATCAACATCGGAAGTCGCACTTGTAGCATTAGAGGATTAGGACTTTGCCACTTGGGTGTGAAAAAAAGATGTAACAGGATGCACTAGCATTTATGGATGAGAGAGATAGGGAGTGCATGCATGCGCCATCCTCCATTAATTTCTAGTTTAGATGTTTTTCCTAAATTAGCAGTTCAGTTCTAATTCTACATTTTTTGTTTTATTTAGTTTTGCATTCACAGTGAGAGAGTGCAGTTCCCTAGGCACTCATACGTGAGGATTACAGTCTAATTTAAGGGGGGCAGATCTCCAGGAGGATACATGCTTTCATGCCTCAGATAATCCCAGTATAGGTACACTTAGTTGGCCCATTTATCCATGCAAATAAGGCACTCTAGAGTTAAAGTCTTACACTCTTAGGATACCCAAACCCTAGCACTAAACCATTCTTTATCCTCACCATCACCATCACCATCAACATCTTCATCGTCACCACCATCTTCATCTCTAACTCTAACCCTAAGTCAATTTCCTTCTATAACTCTATCCCTAACCCTCACCCAAACCCTAGCACTAAACCATCCTCTTCATCCTCACCATCACCATCACCATCAGCGTCACCATCACCATCATCATCATGTCTTCTTCATCATCATTGTTAACTCTAACTCTAACCCTAATTCAATTTCATTCTATAACTCTAGCCCTAACCCTCACCCAAACCCTGCCACTAAACCATCTTCTTCATCATCACCATCACCATCACCATCACCGTCAACGTCTTCATCATCACCACCATCTTCATCATCATCATTAACTCTAACTCTAACCCTAATTCAATTTCCTTCTATAACTCTATCCCTAACCCTCACCCAAACCCTGGCACTAAGCCATCTTCTTCATCCTCACCATCACCATCACCATTACCGTCACCGTCACCATCACCATCATCATCAACGTCTTCATCATCACCACCATATCCATTATCATCATTAACTCTAACTCTAACCCTAACTCTAACTCTAACTCTAACCCTACTCTAGGTTCCTCATCAACATCTCCATCATCATCATCTTCTCCATCGTCATCATCTTCATCACCATCACCATCACAATCACCATCACAATCACCATCACTGTCACCATCACCATCATCATCACCATCATGATGATCATATGTTCTCAGCGGACGATTTTGTAGAGTTGACCCCCGTGTGCAAAAATTGCACACTCCCTCACTAAGCAAAACCCTAGTTTCCAAGATGGATGTACAAGATGGCACCAGGGCCATAGGATCGGAGGAGAGGAGCACCCCTGGCATTGTCCCGGCATCCTGAATCCAACGGAGTCGACGGTTTGTCGATCAAAGCGACGGTCGTCATTCTATGGCTCATTCTGTCTCGCATCCAAAAGGCCTTCAGGGACACCTGCTGGATACCTGCCGAGGGAATAGAAGTCCAACCGTGCAACAAAACCAAGCTCCGGAGAGTCCTACAGGTGTGTCTAGGCAGGTTCACGCTGGGAACGCTGGCCGTATATGCCTGGAGGATGATTTTGCAGAATTGACCCCCATGTGCAAAAATTGCACACTCTGTCACTGAGCAAAACCCTAGCTTCCAAGATGGATGTACAAGATGGCACCAAGGCCATGGGACCAAAGAAGAGGGGCACCACTGGCACCATCCCAACGTCCTGAATCCAACGGAGTTGATGGTTCGTCAATTGGAGCCACGGTCTTCATTCTATGGCTCGTTCAGTCTCACATCCAAAAAGTGTAATGTCCCCATTTTTACCCCCTTTGCATTAAATCGTAAATGATGTAATATTGTTATTTAATCTTGGTGACGAGCTCAAGGCCAAGGCCCCACCATTGATTTAGCGTTTTATGTATTGGTAATTAAAAAAAATAGATGCCAATGGTTCTTGTGCTAGATAGGCACAATGTAAATTAAGAAATCATGTAAATACGAATTTTAATGAAAAACCCACAACTGGATATGCAATGCAACAAAGAGACGGGGGCATGATTCTACAAGGAATAGGGAGAGAAATTATTCAAACCCTTGAGCCAATGGTGTTAATCCATGTGTCAATGAGAAAACCCATAAACCACCCACTACCCATTTTGGGTTATGCACCCAATCATTTAATTCTTCTAGAAATTGGTTGAGGCAGTTAATGCCTTGGGAATGAAGAGGTATTGCAGCCAATTTCATGCATGGGCAAGCCATCAACCTAGAAAAATGTACTTTTGCTTCTGGGGCAAGAAAACACCCACGAAATGGTGCCCAAAGCCATTCTGAAGCCATAGTTTTTCCTCTCTCACACAGTCTAAACTAATGGGTCCTTCCTTCATCACGATTTTCACCAATTTTCTGCATTTTCCATAGCTAGGAGCTCGTTTTTGTGTTGCACAGTGGCTGGGAGAAAGGGAGTCACGTTTTGGGGATTTATAGAGGTCGTTTTTGCCCCTGAAATGCAGAAAAACGTTTTCTGAAAACGAATTGCTCTCCCAGGGTTTATTCCCCATCTACCAGTTCATTTTGGTCGCCCACGTTTTTCAGCACTTGTGTTTTGTTGTAGAGTGCATCCCTATGTTGTTCGGAAATTATGAGCAAGAATTAGGAGTGGAAGTGGACCGCAATTGGATTGATAAACCTAGTGAGGAGGTAACCTCAAAAGAGTATCAAAAGGGCTGGTTGCTTTTCTATGCACACCTTGAAGAACACTGGAATGGAAGGTATGGCGTGAGGGATTGTGTATTAGTGAAGGGAATACTTCCTTGTACCAGGTGTGTAGGTATTGTGGGGACCAAGCTAGATAGATCTTGTAGAGGGTTCCCATATCTCTATGGATGATCCCACTAGCTTAGCAATTCTTCCTTCCATTGCCTAACAGCCTGATAAACACAACTGTAGCTTGGCTTGGCTGATTTGGTGTATCTTTGGGCTATGTGTGAGTCTGTTGTTCCCTGATTCATTGTAGAGATTATACCCAACTCGGGGGTGGCAGTGTGTTGAGATATTGATGATCGCAATTGGCCTATGGTTGGGTGGAACGTTGCAAATGCATAGCCAGTTGCTTGGGACTACTTTGTTATAAGATAAGTATTCTCTTGTGTTAACTTTGCAATTATTTATTTGATTAATATCTTGAATGTATGATGGATGTGTAATTGAAATTATTTCCATTGTGTTTTCTTATAGTTATACATTTCCATATGTCCTTTTATATTATGTGAATGCTTATTTAAACGTTCATGGGGCTAGATGCCTAGCTTTAGCATCATGTTCTCTCTATCATGCTGGTATGATGGGAGGGGACATTACAAAAGGGCTTCAGAGACACCTGCTGGATACCTGCCGAGGGCATGGAAGTCCAACCGTGCAAAATAACTGGGTTGCGGGGAGTCCTACAGGTGTGTCTAGGCAGGTTTCGGCTAAGAACACTAGCCGTAAGTGCTCAGCGGATGATTTTGCAGAATTAACCCTATGTGCAAAAATTGCACACTCCCTCACTGAGCAAAACCCTAGTTTCCAAGATGGACGTACAAGATGGAACCAAGGCCACGGGACCAAAGGAGAGGGGCACCCCTGGAACTATCCTGGCGTCCTGAATCCAATGGAGTCGATGGTTTTTCGATCGGAGCCACGGTTGTCATTCTATGGCTCGTTCCATCTCGCATCCAAAAGGCCTTTAGGGACACCTGCTGGATACCTGCCGAGGGCATAAAAGTCCAACCATGTAGCAAAACCAAGTTCCAGGGAGTCCTGCAGGTGTGTCTAGGTAGGTTCCAGCTGGGAATACTAGCCATAAGTGCCCGGTGGACAATTTTCCAAAGTTGACCCCAATGTGAGGGCCATCCAAATTTGCTCAAGGGGGCAATTTCTTGTCTCGATGCCCCTGGGCGTGTGTGGCCACCGTGGACAAGTCCACAATGGCCACGTGGACCTGTGGGAGGCAACGGAATCCAAGTCCTCTCATCGGTTTGGGTTTCGTGGCCCTGAGGCAATTACTCCAAGTGTCCTTGAATAGCCCCGGCGTGCCCGACAAGAATACCCGTAGCACCTGAGCCATGGCTCAATTCGCAAATCTGTTGATTTCGGTTGGTCCAGGACAGCGGGTTTCAGCTAGGGGACCCCCCATAGTGTCCCCCGAAGACTCGGAAGCTGTGCCAATGAGCGATCTTCGGAGCTAGGGTTTTTCTCCGTGAGGGCCATTCCAAATTTACTCAAGGGGGCCATTTCTCGTCTGGATTCCTTTGAGCATGCGTGGCCATAGTGGACAGGTACACAATGGCCACGTGGACCTGTGGGAGGCGATGGAATCCAAGTCCTCTCGCCGAGTTGGGTTCCGTGGCCCCGGGGAAAATCCTCCAAGTGTCCCTGAATGGCCTCGAGGTGCCCGACTAGAATGCCCATAGCACCCGAACCGTTGCTCAGTTCATGAATCCGTTGATTTTGGTTGGTCTGGGATGGCGGGTTTCAGCTAGAGGACCCCCCACAGCATCCCCCGAAGACCCGAAAGTTGTGCCAATGAGCCATCTCCGGAGCTAGGGTTTTGCTCACTGATGGCCAATCGAAATTCACTCAAAGGGGCCATTTCTTGTCCGGATTCCCCCAGGCGTGCGTGGCCACCATGGACCTGTGGGAGGTAACAGAATCCAATTCCTCTCGTCAGTTTGGGTTCCGTGGCCCTAGGGCAATTCCTTCAAGTGTCCCTGAACGACCCCGGGGTGCCCGCCTGGAATGCCCGTAGCACCCGAACCGTGGCTCGGTTCATGAATCCATCGATTCCAGTGGGTCGAGGACACCGGGTTTCAACTAGGGGAACCCCCACAACTTCCCCCAAAGACTCGGAAGTGGTGCTAAGGATCCATCTCCGGAGATAGGGTTTTTCTCAGTGATTGCCATTCCAAATTCGCTCAAGGGGTGCATTTCTCACCCGGAGGCCCTCGGGCGTGCGTGGCCACCGTGGACAGGTCCATAATGGCCACGTAAGTGCCAGATGGATGATTTTGCATATTTGACCCTCATGTGCAAAAATTGCACACTCCGATGGGCGAGTGGCTTACAGAAGGAAATATGGTGGTTGTAGGTATCTATGCTTTTCTTCCGACGGAAATTGTAACAGAATTTCCATTTATAATACAAGGATTTTTTTACTGGTTTCGTTAAGAGAAAGTGTCATTTTCAATAACAAGTGGAACCACGGAATCCTTCGTTGTGTTCCATTAGCCCTTTGTTCATCATTTCATGCTCTGGTAAGTGGTAATTCAGCTCTATCATCGAAAACTTGGGTCTATAGGTACCTTCCCTTTCATATTCATTGTAATGCACACATAGTCCATCCTTATCTTGATAAACAAGAGTTTTATAATAGCTTGAATTTTTTGGGGGTGGTTATCTCCCTATATTCGGTTGCCTGATTGGTTGACAAGCTTGCCTGAAAAATCTATACGTTGAACTTCTTTGTTTTATTGCTGAAAATTGGAAGGGATTTTCAAGTCACCCACAAAATGCTCCTTTGTTGAAATATGTAAGTTCTTCCAACAACATTGATCTGGCTAGTGTATCAGATGCTGCCATCCACACCAGAATTTATCTTTCGTTAAAGGAGTCGCACATATTGTGGCTGACCAAATGGTCTGGGGAGCTTGGAAGTGCCACCAAATATTATTCCATGCTTGAATCTACCCAGAAGGAAATTATAAATTTAGATCCTCGAGAAGGTGAGAAACTATATGAGTGGTTGAATCAGTATCCTAAAATTATAGAGCTTTCTATCAAAAAGTTTGTTGAGCGACTCCTAGATGTAGTATTAGACTCAATCGATAGTAAACTTGTTACCACCACTGCACATTTTTTGCACTATTCATCTACAAATAACTACGTCTGGCCCGAAGAGCTTTCCAGACTTTGCAAGAATATTCCCCTAGTGGATGAAGTTGGCAACATCATTAGGGTACGAGGCTCTCTGAAGTTTCTCCAGCCTGCATCCATGAGTAATTAGGCCAAGTCAATGGGCCAAGGTGTCTTTGAACGGCCTCGGGGTGCCCGACTAGAATGTCTGTAGCACCTGAACCGTGGCTCAGTTCACAAATCCATTGATTTCGGTGGGTCTGGGATGGCGGGTTTCAGCTGGGGGACCCCCCACAGCGTCCCCTGAAGACCAAAAGGTTGTGACAACGAGCCATCTACAGAGATAGGGTTTTTCTTAGTGATGGCCATTCCAAATTCGCTCAAGGGGTGCATTTCTCGTCTGGAGGCCCCCGGGCATGTGTGGCCACCGTGGATAGGTCCACAATGGCCATGTGGACCTGTGGGAGTCGATGAAATCCAAGTCCTCTCACCGGTTTGGGTTCCGTGGCCCTAGAGGAAATCCTCCATGTGTCCCTAAATGACCCCAGGGTGCCCAACTAGAATGCTCGTAGAACCCAAAACGTGGCTTGGTTTGCGAATCCGTTGATTCCGGTGGATCCAGGGTGGCAGGTTTCAGCTAGGGAACCCCCCCACAGCATCCCCCGAAGACCCGAAAGTTGTGCTAATGAGCCATCTCTAGAGATAGGGTTTTGCTCAGTGGGGTCCATTCCAAATTCGCTCAAGGTGTGCATTTCTCGTCTGGAGGCCCCCAAACCGGTGAGCAGAATTGGATTCTGTCAGCTCCCACAGGTCCACGTGGCCATTGTGGACCTGTCCACGGTGGCCATGCACGTAAGGGTCCTTCGGACAAGAAATGCACCCCTTGAGCGAATTTGGAATGGCCATCACAAAGCAAAACCCTAGCTCCGGAGATGGCTCGTTGGCATAGCTTTCGGGTCTTTGGGGGATGTTGTGGGGGGTCCCCTAGCTTAAACCCATTGTCACGGACCCACCAGAATTGATGAATTCATGAACTGAGCCATGGTTCGGGTGCTACAGGCATTCTAGTCAGGCATCCCAGGGCCATTCAGGGACACTTGGGGGATTTGACCTAGGGTCACGGAACCCAACCCGACGAGAGGAATTGGATTTCGTCGCCTCCCATAGGTCCACGTGGCCATTCTGGACCTGTCCACGGTGGCCACACATGCTCGGGGGCCTGCGCATGAGAAATGCACCCCTTGAGCGAATTTGGAATGGCCATCATTGACAAAAACCCTAGCTCTGGATATGGCTCATGGCACCGCTTCTGGGTCTTCAGGGGAGGTTGTGGGGGGTCTCCTAGCTGACACTTGGCATCCCGGACCCACTGGAATCCACGGATTCATGAACTGAGCCATGGTTCGGGTGCTATAGGAATTCTAGTCAGGCACCCTGGAGCCCTTCAGGGACACTTGGAGGAATTCCCCTGGCGCCACGAAACCCAAACCGATGAGAGGACTTCGATTTCGTCGCCTCCCACAGGTCCAGGTGGCCATTGTGGACCTGTCCATGGTGGCCACACATGTTTAGGGGCCTCCAGATGAGAAATGCACCACTTGAGCGAATTTGGATGGCCCTCGCATTGGGCTTAACTTTTGAAAATCATCCACCGGGCACTTACAGCTAGTGTTCCTAGCCAGAACCTGCCTAGACACACCTGCAGGACTCCCCAGAATCCGGTTTTCCTGCACGGTTGGACTTCTATGCCCCTGGGAGGTATCCAGCAAGTGTCCCTAAAGGCCTTTTGGATGCGAGATGGAACGAGCCATAGAATGACAGCCGTGGCTCCGATCGAGGAACCATCGAATCCAATGGATTCAAGACATCGAGATAGTGCCAAGGGTGCCCCTCTCGTCTGGTCTTGTAGCCCCGGTGCCATCTTGTACATCCATCTTGGAAACTAGGGTTTTGCTTAGTGAGGGAATGTGCAATTTTTGCACATGGTGGTCAACTCTGCAAAATCATCCGCTGGGCACTTACAGGTAGCATTCCCAGCTGGAACCTGCCTCGACACACCTGCAGGACTCCCTGGAGACCGGTTTTGTTGCACGGTTGGACTTCCATGCCCCCAACAAGTATCCAGCAGGTGTCCCTGAAGGATTTTTGGATGCGAGATGGAACGAGCCATAAAATGACGACCTTGGCTCCGATCGACGAACCATCAACTCTATTGGATTATGGACGTCAGGATAGTGCCAGGGATGCCCCTCTCCTTTGGTCTCATGGCCTTGGTGCCATCTTGTACATCCATCTTGGAAACTGGGGTTTTGCTTGGTGAGGCAGTGTGCAATTTTTGCACATGGGGGTCAACTCTGCAAAATCGTCCGCCAGGCACTTACGGCTAGCGTTCCCAGCCAGAACCTGCCTAGGCACATTTGCAGGACTCCCCGGAACCTGATTTTGCTGCACGGTTGGACTTCCATGCCCGTGGCAGGTATCCAGCAGGTGTCCTTGAAGGCCTTTTGGATGCAAGACAAAACGAGACATAGAATGACGACCATGGCTCCGATCGACGAACCATCGACTTCGTTGGATTCAAGACACCGGGATAGTGTCGGGAGTGCCGTTCACCTCCGGTCCCATTGCCCCGATGCCATCTTGTACATCCATCTTGGAAACTAGGGTTTTTCTCAGTGAGGGAGTGCGCAATTTTTGCACATAGGGGTCAACTCTGCAAAATTGTCCATCGGACACTTATGATGATGATGATGGTGATGATGATGGTGATGGTGATGGTGATGGTGATGGTGATGGTGATGAAGATGGCTTAGTTCTAGGGTTTGGGTGAGGGTTAGGGCTAGATTTATGGAAGGAAATTGAATTAGGGTTAGAGTTAGAGTTAATGATGATGATGAAGATGGTGGCGATGATGAAGACGTTGATGGTGATGGTGATGGTGATGGTGATGGTGATGGTGATGGTGATGATGAAGAAGATGGCTTAGTGCTAGGGTTTGGATGAGGGTTAGGGCTACAGTTGTAGAAGGAAATTGAATTAGGGTTAGAGTTATAGTTAACAATGATGATGAAGATGGTGTTGATGATGATGGTGACAGTGACGGTGATGGTGATGGTGATGGTGATGATGAAGAAGATGGATTAGTGCTAGGGCTTGGGTGAGGGTTAGGGCTAGAGTTATAGAAGGAAATTTAATTAGGGTTAGAGTTAGAGTTAATGATGATGATGAAGATGGTGGTGATGGTGATGGTGATGGTGTTGGTGATGGTGATGGTGATGATGAAGAAGATGTCTTGGTGCTAGGGTTTGGGTGAGGGTTAGGGATAGAGTTATAGAAGAAAATTGAATTAGGGTTAGAGTTATAGTTAATGATGATGATGAAGACATGATGATGATGGTTACGGTGATGGTGATGGTGATGGTGATGGTGAGTATGAAGAAGATGGCTTAGTGCTAGGGTTTGGGTGAGGGTTAGGGCTAGAGTTATAGAAGGAAATTGAATTAGGGTTAGAGTTAGAGTTAATGATGATGATGAAGATGGTGGTGATGATGAAGACGTTGATGATGGTGGTGATGGTGATGGTGATGATGAAGAAGATGATGATGATGGAGATGTTGATGAGGATCCTAGAGATGATGTTGGTGATGATGATGACAAGTCCCTTTAAGTGGTTATCTATAGGAATAAATCATCAATCTCCAACCCTAAATGAGCATGTTTTAAAATATATTAGTGGAAACACTAGGTTGATGACACGATGCTTGGATAAGGGCAAAAACCCAAAATCTAGCTAGATTTGCGTGAGTATTGAGCATGGGGAACCAAATCTATGAAAAATGTTGGGGATACAAGATTTTTTTGGGTTATAAGAGCATGGGGAACCAAAACCCTAAACCAACATAATCATCATAATATAAGAGTTTTTTGTGTTGGGGGATATACCTCAAGGTACTCAAATCATGAAAAAGGTTTGGGTGGACACAAAACTTAAGAGAGAGAAACTAAAGAGATATTTGATTGATAAGGAATTTCACAGTTCCCCAATGATTTTCTCAAGTATAGATCTCAAAAATACCACCCTTGAAACTTTATGATAACTGCCTATCCCAAGTGGAAGACCCTTCTATCCATACATGGATTCTTAGAAGGTTTCATCTACCAAGTTAAATTTTCAAGACCATTGTAATAGATTATGTACTTCAAAAAATTTCCTAAAACCTAGGTAATTATAATCTTGATAACCTATCAAAACCGCTATCTTCAAATGCTAAAAACATAAATAGATATATTTAAGAAAATACTAACTCAAACTACTCAAATTTGATCCAAATCACATCACCATTTTATTCAACATAAAAGAGAAGCATGGAATAGTTTATTACATATAGGAAAAATAAAAAACATAGGCAAAGACATGTATGTATGTATGTATCAACAAAAAATGCATGTACCAACGAAATAACATAAAACTACACATACCTTGATGTAGAACATAACATTATTTGATGCAATTCTTTCTCTTATGTAAAGTTGACTGGCCTCATTCAATAAATCCATCTGGATCCTCTCTGTTGCTAATTGTCTCCATCAATCTCTCTTGCTCTGAATGAGTAGGTAGTAGCGTACCTTGGTTGAGCTCTTGCTTGACATTGTCTGAAGATGGATGTTTGTGCCAACGATCAAGTTTGTGAAGTGATACACCACTGAACTTGGTCTGTAATCCATGAATACATGCCCACTAGTATTTCCTGACTTCCCATCTAGTTTAAGATATCGCCCCTTAACCACCATCAAGATAGTAGGAAATTCAATTCCTTCATTGTCGATTAATGATCCATAGTGGGTTTGCTTACCTTGGATGCACTGTGCCAACCAATAATCCATGCCACATTCATTTTCCTTTGGTGCAACAACTGTGTATATGTGTCCCGGATGTACAAGATCTGAGATATGGTCGTAATCTGTCGAATTTGTTGACTCACCCTCCTCTAACTGGGTTGTTTCAAAAACTGCACATCGGTCTACTGCAAGTGACACATCATCCCATTCATCAACCCAGTCCATGCATTCGCATTCATCCCATTCACTATTTCTACAAGGGTTTCAAAAGCATGCAAGATTTCGCATCCATATTTCAAATAAGTGGTTGTTTGAGCTTTGAACTGAATGAAATCCACATGTTCCTTGTACTGTGCCGCAACTATAGGAATGCGATCAATCTATGTTAACCACTAGCCAAAAATTTCGCACCACACGTCTTGCCATTGATGATGTTTGTTGATCTCTTGCTCATTCTGACATTGTTACGGAGCACCATTGAACTGTGGACCATGCATCTCGGATATGAGGTTCCTTGGAATACTTGAGCATTTTTGAACTGACCCACACAACCATTCGACCATATCCAATTCTGATCCATCTATATATCTCTCTCCTTCAACTGATCATAGAAAATTCGAAAACAATGTTGCACATAATGCAGATCATGGGTTCTATCATCACTTATGTAAAAGTTTGTCTCCTTTAGTATTATCCTCTTGTCATTGCTGCTCTCTGGCTGATGCGTATACATAATATGTACCATGATGTTGACTTGGTCTGAATGGTAGTATTAACTCTAGATTTCATTTTGTGGCTGAAGGGTGTATTTTTCTGCAAAACCCACAATTGACACTATGGTTCCAATGGGAAATGTGTCCCTACATTTTCTGTACTGCTCATCTTGCCATCGTGCTACATGCACATGTTGAACATACTGCTCAGTTTTGTCATATAATTCCATCAAGAAGTCACATACCGGTACCTGTTACCATGGAAACAAGGGAAATATTACAATGTGACCTTTGGAAAAATGTATATGCCATAAATTGAACATGTAATATGAAAAATACGCAATATTCATTTGTACCTGTGACTTTACCAATGCAATCTTTCTACTTTCTCTGACACTGTCTAATTGATAGGTCATGTACTTGAATCTCTACATCTCCACACCCATCATGCCAAATTCAATGTCCTTGCTTTCATGAATGCAACAATTCAAAATAAAAAACCCACTGCACATAGAACATGTCCCATATAGACACGATTTTTTATAATACTTTTGTCCTTCGGGCCTTGGACACATGATGTTGTGGATAAAGTCTCTTGATGCATTTGGTGGTAGTATGGATTCATTGCAGCCCTGCACAATGTTAGTATGCAAATCACAAAATATATGTTTATATGTGTCATAATAATATTCATATTCTACGTGGTATCTACAACAACAAGTGTTCCGATCAATGCATATACGAACATACCATGGTTTGCATTTCTCAAAGGACCTTTTGCCCAAGTTCAATTGTGTGTGCTCATTCCTAAATCTCTCATAGAGTTTAGTCTATGTGGTGTCAAGGAAGTGTTTAACATGGGTCTCACATTTTAGCACGTCTCTTTGGTTTGATGAAGGTCCAGTATGGTCATGCCAAAAATTTTGTACTAACTCCTTAACAGTATCAATTAGCTTCCTATCTGCACGAGGCAACCTACCAACAAAAGCCCAACAATGGTTTCCACCCGGAGTGTCATGATTTTCTCTTATAACAGAGTACTTTTTAATAGTTTTTCTATTTAATTTGAGTATATGTGAGAAGTGTGTGATAGCAGGTGACATTGCCTTGTGGACTTGCTTACAACTGATTCCACTAAAACACGATGAGCCACACAAAGATATTTTGTACGAGACTTCTTCCCAATCGCATTAAATGCATATTAGAGATTCCTAACAATATGATTGTTGGCCTATGAACTTTTAACCATCTTTATGCCCAAAATTCTCCTAACAATAGCTAAAGAACGTGACTTTAACAAACATAGCAACAATTGACATTTACCTACATCACCTTTGGATTCAAAATATTCTTTGACAATTTTGTTGCATTTCCATTTGATAGTGCGTTTTGGCAACTTGCCTTCAAGCCCCGACATAGCACTCTCATCCACATGAATACGTCTATGAGTTCTTCTTCTTGCACTGGATAGTCAAGGTAGGGAGGGTGGACATGATACATGAATACCCGAGCTTGTTTGTTGTGGTGCTTGGTTCATAGATTGGGCCATAATGGGAGCGTGGTTGACAGGGTTGTGGTCTTCTTGGGGATATTGCAAATTAGCAAGGCTTGTATGTCCATCTCTACACATGCAGCATCTCCCAAAATTCTTGTGTCGTGAGAAACTTCAGAATGACTTGTTGATGGATTGTTAGTTGGAGATTGTGTTGATGTTGGAATTTGAGTTGGGTCCGTTGGACGTGACTGCTTTACCCGTGGTTCTGAACAAGAGGTTGTCATGTCAACAACTATGTTAGGATTAGTGGCATGATCCAAGGAAATGATAGGACCATGTCTCAATCTTTCCATTCCTAACTTGGCCTTTTCTCTTAAGTCATTGACCTTTTCAATGGGAAGATTCCTTCTATTTTTTTTTTTTTGCGTTTCGTGGGTTTCCCATCCCCAAAAGTCTCTTTAACACAACTATCAGGCCTACCCCTGCAAAAGAAATAACAAATAAGATATTAGTGTCATTATACAATGAACCTGACACATTCCAACATAGCTTACCACTTTACAAATTAACATATACAACTACAGACTACGTTGGTTTATTTGTGTTCAAATAAACATCATTATCCCTTACAATTCCAATCAATATAGATGATGTTTGGTCAAGTGTAGAGAGGAGAAACTAGTGTCTTTCCTGGCCATGAATTCATAAAAATTATGGTAGTAACACCCTACAACAGAGATGGCTAGAGATGCCTTGGGAATAGTTTGATAGTTTTTCTACATCAAATAAGGTAACCTTAATTAGTTGCATTTTTTGCTTTCTCCCTTAATGTTATCAATTCTAAATTTTGCACCTAGTTTGATTGCTTTGTCTTCATAGTGGAATGGTATATCCTTCCATTTGAGGCAATGTCCTTTACCATCGTAAATTACTAGTTTATATAACACATTAAGGGGTTGAAGAAACAACAACAAACTATTTCCTTATATCTATAAACCTTGATATGATAGAATGTGATTTTGAGTTTAAAATACCCATGGTTGAATTCAAAAATGCATCACAATAGAATGAATGTATACCTTGTTTTGTGCAAAACTTTAAGGAGTATGCAAAGGTTTCTAACAAGGATCATGTTCTTGGGAAGGGTGATTAGAGGGAATATAATTTGACCTTTCAATGTGCAATATCTAGGGTGGGTAGGTGTTGGAGAGTGGGGAACTAGGGAATATACCAACAATCATCATGTTGAATAGAGCATGAAGTGGGAAAGTCTTGGTTTTTGGAAAAAAAATCATTATTAAAGGTGAGGGGATATTGTAAGGATGGTAAATATGGATGAATATTATCATATTTGGATTCATAGAGAAAGGAAAGGTGCATATACTTACAGATATCCGCATTCCATACAATGGTATTGAATAAGAGATGAGAGAGTTGAGGTTTTGTGGATGAGTTGAAGTGATATTTTTAGTTATGTTTAGTGAGTGTGTGGTTTTTTTTGCTAGCATAATATGAGGTGAAAAGAACAAAATTAAATTGGGAACTAATTACACAATGAGGAGGTTGCATACTTCATCTTGTCTAGTGTTCATATGAGTTTTTTTAGATGTAAACTTGGGAAATATTCTTGTCAAATTCATTGTTGTCTATGCATGGATATTGTTGTGGGCATGTGATAGAAACAAAAAGGCATGGGCTCATCTCAAATCTTGTGAATGAAAAGACTTATTTACAATTCACCATACCTCTATAGAAATGATCTCCACTTGTAATGGAAACTGGTAGCTTGAATGAATCCACTAGATTCCAAGACCATTGAAGATGTTTGATAGATTCCAAGGGTGATTTTGTGTCCAATAGATCAAAGAGTGTCCAAAATATCAATGAGTGTAAGCCAATGAGAAACCTGTGAGAGCTTGAAACCCGCGGAAGAAGTGAAACCTGTGTTTTTGGTAGAATTCCTAGGGAACAGAGAACTCTATTTTTTTTTAACTAGTAACAGGGCTGCGCATGCGTGCTAAAACGCATGCATTTGTGTTTTTCGCATGTACACGGGAGGAGTGCGCATGATCCCAAACCCACGCACACGCCCCTGTATAATGTTTACACATTTATTCCCCAAGGTTCACA